>VMDO01036041.1:0-15501 GCA_007922755.1 Pedetes capensis
GAACTCAGGTGGGATATACTCAAGGTCATACCGTGGCTCTCGTATACTTGTTCTAATTTTCTTCAGCTTCAGTTTGAACTTGCATATGAGAAGTTGATGGTCTGATCCACAGTCAGCACCTGGTCTTGTTTTGACATTTTGTACAGAGCTTTTCCATCGTCTCTTTGCACATATGTAGTCAATTTGATTTCTGTATGTTGCATCTGGTGAAGTCCATGTGTATAGTCTCCGTTTATGATGTTGAAAAAATGTATTTGCAATGAAAAGGTCATCGGTCCGACAAAATTCTATCATGCGATCTCCAGCTTCATTTCTGTCACCAAGACCATATTTTCCAACTACTGGGCCTTCTTCTTTGTTTCCAACCTTTGCATTCCAGTCACCAGTGATTATCAGTATGTCTTGATTGCATGTTTGATCTATTTCAGATTGCAGAAGCTGATAAGTCTTCCCTTTCTTCATTTGTGGCCTTGGTGGTGGGTGCATAAATTTGAATAGCCATTCTTTAGCACCTTATATTTACCAAGAAAATAAAATTTCTGGGCCTCTTTAAGTTCTAGAGGAAGCATATTCCATATACAGGGATATTGCTCTGACCCATATCCCAAGCAGCATGAAAGGCTGCCAGATCAGAGGGCAGCCCAGAGTGGAAAGGGTTTTGCAGCAGATCATGATACAAGCAGTCCTACCACTTGGCCCACTGTTATTGTTAGGTGCCATCAAGTCAGGTATGACTCATAGCAACCCCATGTGCAATAGACAAAATACTGTGCCATGCCTGGCACTGTGTCAGTGCTTCTCTGCTATTCAGGGGGTTTTCAATGGTTAGTTGTTTTGAGACTCTTTCAGGAGTGGCTTCCAGGTCCTTCTCCCTGGCCTGCAGCACCCAATATTCCCAGGTCATCTTCCATCCAAGGACTAACCAGGCTGACCCTGCTTAGCTTATGAGATCAGATAGAATTGGATGCCAGGGTGGTATGGCTGCAGACATGCTCACAAGACACAACAAATCCTATGGGTTCACAAGCATCTATAGTGGGAAAATACACTGTGTAGAGTTATAGAAAGATCCGATATGAGAATCATAATGAAGAATCCTAAGATTCTAGAATAAAAGCACACCATGAAGAGTGGAAAATTAGAGACATTTCAAATTATACAGTTCTTGGCATATTACTGGATGTTATGGTTTAGCTTGGAAGTGTCCCCCCAAAGCTAATGTGTTGACGGTTTGGTCACCAGTGCATCATTGTTCAGAAGTAGAACTTTTGGGAGATGATTGGGTCATGAGGATACTGATCTCATGAATGCATTAATTCATTGAAAGATTCATAGCTTAATGAGCTGTTGAGAGGTGTTGGAAACTTTAAGAGGTGGTGCCTAATTGAAGGACCTACATCATTGGTTGTATGTCCTTGAAGGGAATTTTGTCCCTTGCCCTTTCTTTTCTACCTCTCACTGATTCCTGGCTTCCAGGAAGTGAGCAGTTTTGGTCCCTGTCATGAGTTCTGCCCACTGTAGGCCTGGAAATAATGGAGCCAAGTGAGCATGGACTGAAATCTCTGAAACTATGATCCAAAATTAACCTTTCTTTCTTTAAGTTGGTTTTCTCAGGTATTTTGTCACAACAGTAGAAAGCTAACCTATGAGATTTGGTAGAAATGCAGTCTTCTAGCCACACAACAGCAAATAATTGATATCAAGTCTCCCTACAGTGGGCTGGATTCTGTCCAGCCTCAAGACCATCTGTAACAGTGGGGGCTGTGGTTCATTCCACTAACCTTTTTCTTGAAAGTTTACACCCAGACAAGAAGACTGCCAAAATGCCAAAGAAATTGTTCCCAGACCTTTTACAGGACAAGTTGATCTAAGGAGCACAAGCAGAGGACTTTAATTTGGTTCTATGGTGCTGGGGATTGAACACAGGGCCTTCTGTATGCTAGGTAAGTCCTCTCCCACTGAGCTATACCCCCAGCCCAACAGAGGACTTTGATACCCATTTTATTGTGCTGCCATATCACCCATTCACTCCTGGCCAGAAGCATTCATTCCCTAGGTGCCAGGAGTATTAGTGATGGACAGACCACAGGTGATCATCCATTCAAATACTGCTCAACTTGCATACAATGCCAGGCCAAGGGTATAAAGGCTCCCTGCCCTTGGTCCAGGGCTATTTTATCTCCAGAACTCCTAAAGGCCAGTGGAATCTCTATTCTGACTACAGTGAAGCTCAGATATTCCCTCTGCCCTCTTCTCTCCCTTATAGGTGTGGATCTAAGAACAGTCCTCAGTAAATTTTCTCCATGCTAATCTCAGAATTTTCTTCCCAGGGAATCGGAACTGAAATAGTTGTACTTTGAGTGAGCAATCTTTCCTTGATATATTCTCCTTAATGACAAAAGATTTTATAGCATGAGATTTGAAGAGTTGCAAAAAGTAAAACTCACATAGCTTCTCTAATGTTCAATCCACAATTTAAGAATTTAAACTTTCAAACTGTCTTTGAAAAATTTAACACTAAAAAGTCACTAGACTATATAAATATATATAGTCTATAGTTTGTAGCTCTTTATTTAAATAGCTACTTCATTAATTTGTAAACATCTTTTCCCATTCTGGGAAATAAACACTATTATTACACTTTTAAACCTTTCTTCTTTCATGAAAAGATAAAAATTCATTACCTACTATTTCATTCAGGCTTTGTTTCTACCAAGAAATATTTGCAAATTCCTAAAACTTCACTTTACCAATATTAGCAATCTACTGACTTATATGCTTGGTATAATAAGAAGTATACTGAACCAGAAATACAGACTTCTTCTTAGTTCCAGCTTTTTATATGACTTTGTATAATTCCATTTATTCACTTATTTAACAAACACTGTGCAATGCTCAGACTGTTTCCGAAATTGTACTCAACTCTAAGTGAGCAAGATGGTCAGGTTCAACCCTCATGAAGCTTAGAGCCTAATGGCAAAAGCAGACATTAAACAAATAATGACATAAATGACTATTTAAATAACAATTGTGATACATGTTCTGAAGGAAAAAGGCAAAGTACCATGGGCATATATAAGAGAAGGCTCTAAACTTTCCAGAATGCCTGGGATTCCTTGAGGAACTGGCATTTAAGTGGAGATCCAAAAAATTGTATGAGATTCAGCAAGGTAGAAGAAGAGAAAAGAGATTTAGAGACAGAAATAACTCTATATGTGAAAACTCTAACAAGGAAAGAACTTTACTATGTTCGTGGGACTAAGAGAAGGCTATCTGTTGTTGTTGTTGTTAGGTGCCATTGAGTCTGGTTTGACTCATAGCGACTCTATGCACAACAGACGATACACTACCCAATACTGTGCTATGTCTGGCACTATTGTCAGTGCTGCTCTGCTATTCATAAGGTTTTCAATGGCTGACAGTTTGGGGGAATGGATTGTCACATCTTTCTCCCTAGCCTGCAGCACCTGGTATTTCAAGGTAGTCTCCCATCCAAGTACTAACCAGGCCCAACCCTGCTTAGCTTCCAAGATCTAATGGGACCAGATGCCACAGTGGTACAGTTGCAGGCAAAAGAAGGCTACACAGCAAGAAAAGAGTGTGAAGAGAATTAGGAGGAGAGCCAGATCACAAAGACCTTGTTCAGAAGAGTGATGTTTTAAGCTTTATCCTAGGTGCAATCAGAAAATAATTCAGAGTTTTTGAAAGGGAAAGGACATAGTCAGTTTTCTCCATAAACAAAATGGTGAAAATATCACCTGCCTGCTGACTGTAATAAGTACTAAGATTCAATAAGATAATGTATATGAATGTACTTTATAGAATATGAAGTTTGCTACAACATAAGGCATAAGGCATTATCACCAATTGTGTCAGGAAGTTGATCATATCACTCAATTACCACCCAACTAAAACTAATTATGTAACTCATCTTCAGACCAAAAAAAGAAAGAAAGAAAGAAAGAAAGAAAGAAAGAAAGAAAGAAAAGAAAAGAAAAAGGAACTTCTAAAAAGACATTCTGAAAATACATTCTCTAAACCCCAGTTGCAAGTTTTCTCACATTAATCCCAGATACTCATCCAAACTGGTGAAAACATTGAATAAAATTTATCTAAATATTTGGGTCACACCCTTGCATTTAATGCTTTACTTATGTTGTTGTTGTTGTTAGGTACCGTCAAGTCTGTATCCAACTCATAGCGACCCTATGTACAACATGTGAAGCAGTGTTGTTAGTGCTTCTCTGCTATTTATAGGGTTTTCAATGACAGATTGCTTTTGGGGAGTGAGTGGGTTGCTGGGTCCTTCTTCCAAGCCTACAAGCGCCTGGTGTTCCCAGGTGGTCGCCCATCCAAGTACTAACCACACTCAACCCTGCTTAGCCACAGAGGTACGGCTGTAGGCAGCTTTACATATAAACATCATTTCATGTCATTCTATGGTACCATAATTCTGGGACAAAAATGGAAAACTTTTCAAGTTCCATTGATCCAATTATACTGAATAGGTAAGAAAAATAGGTCTGAGTCATTTACAGAAATCTCTCTCTCTAGTTTACCCGTACACAACTTGCATTCAGCAGGAAGTTTTTAAAGCTAAAATGTTAAAATGCTGCTCCTAAAGGGGGAAAAAAGTAGTGTTTGTTTATTCCTTTCCATGTGATGAGTGGTAGGTGCCATCAAGTAGGGTTCAACTCATAGTGGCCTTCATAGTATTTTCAATGGCTGATTGTTTGGGGAGTGGATTGCCACATCCTTCTCCTGTTTTTGTGGTGCTGAGGGTCAAACCAGGTCCTCAGAGAGTACAGAGCAACACTCTACCTACTGAGTTAAACCCCAGCCCATAAGACATGAAGCTATCATTTTATCTTGTCTGTCTAACTCCAAAGCCCATATATTAACTAGGCTATGCTGCCTAGACTAAGAAGTATAGAAAAATAGAAAAAAATATAGCTAGATTGTATTGTTTGCCATATGCTAATGTCAATGTAATATATAGCACAGAGAAGACAGCAAAATAAAATTTCAAAATAGATGAAGGGGACAAATATCTTCCTTAGTGTTTCTTAGCATTTCAAAATATGTTTCAAAATACTGAACACTTGGGTTGAATGGAGCCTCATACAACCAGTAAAAATGTGCCCTTTTGTCTTTACTCACTTGTGCGAATGGTCTCTTTTGTGCAAGTGGTCTCTTTTTAAACACAGGAAATATCCCCATCTTGTGGGATTATAAAATATCACTGCCACAGACCACTTAAACCATGTTACATTTTTGCAACCACAGGCTTATTGCTTAATAGAAGAGTCTACTCTCTATGTGAAAGGGGAAGCTAGACACTCACTTTCATTTGCTTGCAGATGTAAGCCGACTCAAGTTGCCCACAATTCTCAACAGAGTCCACGGAGTCTGCAATGTCCAGAGATGTTTGCAGTGTCTGCAGTGTACAGATGCCAGCCACTGCCCACAGAACTCCACAGATGTCCACAGTTCTACACAGATGATCCAAGCAGAACTCAACCTCATTACTGGACTTGCACACTTTGTGGCCTGTAACTAAGAATTATAAATAGAGCTAGTCCACGATCTTCATTGCTGAACCTGCCCGCTTTATGATTTCTGCCTCAGAAAGCATATCTTTCTCCCTTTGTCTTTTCCATCTCCCCTCTCCTTACTCTGACCTAAATCCCCAGGCTATTTGCCCTGGCATTCTCCCTTTCTTGATACCAAATAAATCAGCCCTTTTGGAACCTATTTTTTAATTCTTTTATTAACAAGACCAAGGTCCCAAAGAGGAACATACTGCCTTGTAACATATCTTCCAGGTGTTCAAATGCTAACAACAACAACAACAAAATAACAAAATATTTACATTATACAGATCTGGAGATGTTTCAGCACATGTGCTTCTCTGTACAAGAAGAGAATTCTGTCCCATCCCACCACCCCGCCATATTTGCCATATTTGTCCAGGACAAGAATGAGGTCTTATCTATTTCTGTACCACTAGCACCTAGCACAGTAACTGACACATAGTAGATGGTACATTTAATAAATCTGTTAAAAGGTTTTAATAGTATTATTCATTTGTATTGAATCATGCATTCAAATAACAGTTTGAGCATGGCAAGACAATATCTTATAATTCAAAATTTAAAGAATCTTTAAAATAGTTTTATCCAGCTAACTTTAATTTACAGTTTAAAATACTACCATGTCATCATTTTAGGTAAGTAATCTATCCTCTTTTTGTACTCATGGGAATATATATTGGAAATATCCAATACTGTGACTTGAAATTAAATTCTTGAAATGAATCCAAGCTAGGATAATCCATCCTGAAGGATTCCTTAAGAGAGATTTCAATAAAAACCTCTACCTAGCAGTCAGGAACCCATAAAATTCCTACATCAGGTTAGACTAGTGGGGGCCTCCCTTACCTGAATGGCATTTCAATTCTTCACTAGTTGTCCAACACTCCACCATCAGATGGCAGGTGCATCTTTTCAAAGTGCTACCATACCTTTATAATAGCTCTTTCTCATTTTGTTCAAGTGTGGCAACAACTACTATGTGATTCAATCATTGTCAAGGAATCATATTCACAGCAAGTGATTTTGGGGCCCAAGTGGCACTTTGTACTATTGTATGTATTTGAGCTATGTGTGATTCTTCTTTTTAGTGATTGTATAATACTTAAGAACTATCAAAGAATAGTTACTATAGTATTATGATTAAAGGAGGATTTTTTTAGGGGAAGAGAGAAAATTTACTGCAAAAAAATGAATTCAATCTTTCTTGAGAACAAAGCAAAAAGTAAGTACAGCAATGAAGACATGATATTTTGAAGATGTACAGACAACAAAAATTCACAAAGTAAAAATATCTACGTCAAATATTAATCCCATATGTGAATATCCTTCAAATTAATTAATAAGAGATCTAGTAAGAAAATAATGTTAAATTATTGCTTTTATGCTATTAATGACAGGCTATTAAATATCTTAAAATTTAAATTATGTTTTATATGATAAGTCCATGAATATGTACTAGCATTAAAATAATGGACAAAAAAATACAAAAGTAAATTGCCATAGTCTGTGCCCCAGCTATGAACAAATAAATAATGTTTATCTCAGCCACTCTGATATACGTAGTAATAGGTATGTATATGCCTGTAGCCATAGCCCTGTGGCATCCGATCCCATCAGATCTCGGAAGCTAAGCAGGGTCGGGCCTGGTTAGTACCTGGATGGGAGACTGCCTGGGAACACCAGAAGCTGTAGGCTTGGGAGAAAGACCTGGAAACCCCCTCCCAAAATACAATCTGCCATTGAAAACCCTATGCACAGCAGAGAAGCACTGACAATAGTGTTTCCCCTGTTGTACAGAGGGTTGCTATGAGTCGGATACCGACTGGATGGCACCTAACAACAACAACAACAACAAGGTATGTATATATGTATGTATATATCACACACACTGTTGTTAGGTGTCATCAAGTCAGGTTTGACTCATAACAACCTTAAGTACAACAGGACGAAACACTACCCAACATTGTGCCATGCACACCATCTTTCTATATTTGAGCCCACTGTTCCAGCCATTATGTTTCTTCTCATTTTGAGGCATGCTAAATCAGCAAAAGGAAATCCCAGAGGCTTTACTCCATTCCCATCATTAAGACCAACTCTACTTTGAGGAAGCAACTTTTCCCCAGTTGTTTCTTGAATGCCTTCCAGCCTTGAAGGCTCATTTTCTACCACTATATTTGATAGTACTTCTCTGCTATTCATTGGATTTTCAATGGTTAATTGTTTTGGGAGTGGGCTGCCAGGTCCTTCTCCCTGTTTTGTCTCATCTGGAAGCTCAGCCGAAACCTGTCCACTATGGGTGGCCCTGCTATTATCTGAGATGCTGGTGGTATAGCTTTCAGCATCATAACAGCATGCAAAACCAACTCCACAACAAGCTGACAGACGCGCATGGGATTATACACATACATATACGATATATACTTACTACTAGAAAATATGCAACTTGAAAATATGCTAGAAATTGATTTAGAGGCTCTGTTTTGAATCTTTGGTGTAAAATACTTTTAAAAGACTGGAGAACTAACTGTCACACAGGAACACTTACTGAGACATGCATTTTTAACACCAGGGCAAAGCAGACAGCTCCGATTAGGAAAGCTAGAGGATATTTCATTTGATTTCTTTAAAAGATGAAAAGGCAAGAAAGAAAAAGGATGAAACAATTTCAGATGCTTTCAATGCATTTATCAAATCAGAATGAACTGCTTTTGACTATGGATATAATAAGTCAGAAGGCATTCACTAAACCAAAAGGCAAGAACTTCTTTTCCACTGTGACTAATTCAACTTAATGAAATTATTTTTTTATAAAAACTACACATATGAAATATAAGAAGAAAAGGGAAGATGATAGAAAGGCAAGCAACAGCTAGTATATTTCATGAGAAGACAATAGCCACAATTTTGAACTGATTAATGTTAGAATTTCTGCCTGACCTTGAATTTGACAAAACTCAATATAAAGACCAAGCTTATAAAAGGACTTCAATTATAAGAGGTTATCTAAAGAGTGCTAAAGCTGGTTTTCAAGATGAAATACTAACTGAAGTTTGTATTTCTTTCATAAACAACCATGTTAACCTTGCTCTTTACACTGCCAATGACATCTTCCCAAGACTTTAGAATCCCTACGCTATAAATCTTTACCAGATAAGCAGCTCATTCCTTGTTTGTCAAAGTGTAGTAGGAAGTTGTACCAGAAAAATACTATAGAAATGAATCAAATGCAATATTGTATATTACAAAAACAAAATATATTAGAGAATATGCCATGTACTGTGTAATAATCCTTTATCCATTACAAACAAAATTGGTATCATAGCAACCAATAATTCGTCCTCTGAGGATGGGCTTAAAGCTAATAAAAGATAAAAATGGTATTAATAATCCCATGCATGTGTTAATTGCTTTATAGTTTATAAACCTTTTTGGCTAGTGTTCTATCAGTTGTTCTTGCCGTGTAAAACAAGTAGGGCATTTGATACCTCCAGAGATGACCTGACTTGCCCAAGGTTATATGGCTAATAAGAGGCAAATTTAGAACTCAAACACAGTATAATTTTTTTCCTGGGCACTGAACAATTTCTCTAAAGTTATTGCTTCTCTCCAGGGATACAATATGCAAAAAAGTAGATGGCAACATCAACACTCATGAGATTTTAATTGATCTATTCTTATAAATAGCCACAATTCTATCATTTAATACTTCTTCAAATGTTCTTCCATATTAAAGTTTTAATCAAGCGTATTACACAGAAAATTTTATACAGTAGAAGATTTTCTATCAAACTCAATCAAGGCCAGTATTCAGTTGTTAATTGAAAAGCTCAATGAAAGTATGACACTATTAAAATATAATACATGCCTTAAATATTTTATTTTGGTTTAAAAGCATATAAATCTACATTTATTCACCATTTTTTAAACAGAGAGCAAAATATTTCATTTGAGAATGGGCCCAATGATTATTATACTAAATGTCTGTCTTAAAACAACCAGCGTATAACTTATCATATATATTTTCCAGCATCAATATTTTAAATTTGAAGCTAGAACTTCTTCAAAGAGAAACTCCCTAATTTCAAAGTATCTCCCCTGAGAAACATACTAACTGAAAAGGGAAAGATAGAACTTTACAGTGAAAACCTCCCAATTCTACCTTCACTGAGTGATAACATCACCAGCAGTAAAGCATACCAACACTATGAACCCCTTGAAATGATGTGCCGAGAATGGCAGAACATTTGTCATTTCTGGGGTGTTCTTGTTCAAATTGCATAACCTCATTCCAGACATGAGAAAGCATTTGACAAATCCAAGTTGAGGGACAATCTAAAATGCAGCTGATCAAGTTTCTTTAAGTGTCAAGGTCATAAAAGGCAAACATGATTGAACAACAGTAACAGAATAGAAAAGATTAAAGAAATGATCACTAAATAATGTATCATGTGATCCTAAATTGGGTCCTGGAACAGAAAAGGGAAATAAACAGAAAAACTGCTAAAACTTGAATAACATCAATCAGTTAATAGTATCAATGGCACCTAACAAAAAAACAATGAACATCGTACCAACATTAATTTCCTGGTTTTATGAATTGTACTATGATTGTATTGCCCATGTGTCTGTCAGCTTGTTGTGCTGTGGAGGCTTGTGTGTTGCTATGATGCTAAAATCTATGCCACTGGTATTTCAGATACTAGTGGGGCCACCCATGGTGGACAGGTTTCAGCTGAGCTCCCAGAATAAGACAGACTAGGAAGAAAGAGCTGGAAGCCCACTTCTGAAACAATTGTTGTTGTTGCTGCTGCTGTTGTTAGGTGCCATCGAGTCCTGTCCAACTCATAGTGACCCTTACAGGGTTTTCAATGGCTGATTGTTTCAGGATTGCCTTGGGAGTGGATTGCCACATCCTTCTCCCATTTTTGCGATGCTGGGAATCGAGCTCGGGACCTCAGAGACTGCAGAGCGGCACTCTACCAACTGAGCTAAATCCCAGCCCTCTGAAACAATTAGCCATTGAAAACTCTATGAATAACAGAGAAGTATTGTCAAATATAGTGGTGGAAAATAAACCTCCCATGCTGGAAGGCATTTAAGAAACAACTGGGGAACAGTTGCTTCCTCAAAGTAGAGTCAATCTTAATGATGGGAATGCAATAAAGCCTGGGGTACCTCATTTTGCTGATGTAGTATGCCTCAAAATGAGAAGAAACAGTGACTGCAACAATGGACTCAATCATGAAAAGATCATCTGCATGACAGTGTGGGGTAGTGTTTGGTCCTGCTGTACTTAGGGGTTGCTATGAGCCCGACCTAACTCAACAGCCCCTAACAAGAACAACAACTATGGTTATATAAGACACATCTTAGCGGAAGCTGGGGAAAGGGAATTCAGCCATCCTAAGTACTATTTTAATAAATGTTGTTAGTCTAAAATTAGTTGAAAGTAAAAAATTGAAATGACAGATAAAAACACTTGCAAAGCAATCTGATTATAAAAAAGGCCAACAACCCAATAAGAAAAAATTATAAAATAACAAATACAAATAAGTCATAAAAGAAAAAGAAACAAAAGACCAGTAGCAAGCACAAAGGAGATTTCAACTTAGAATTTAATTGAAGACACACAAACTAAAATGATGAGATAGTCTTGTCTTCAAATTGGAACATTTGTTTTCTGAACACTATTCAGTGGGCAAGGATATGGGAAAAAGGCTCACAACACCACAGAAGGAAGGACTATAAACTGGTATAAACTTCTTTGAGAGAAATTTTTAAATTTATAATGTGTATATCCTAGCTGGGTACAGTGACACATACTTGTACTTACAGCAACTCAGGAGGTAGAGGCAGAAGGATAATTTGCGGCCAAAGGCAGTTGAAGTAACTTAGCAAGACTCTGTCTTAAAATAAAAAATAAAAAGGGGGTTGGGGGTGAGCTCAGTGGTAAAGTGTTTGCAAAGCATGCACAAGGCCCTGGGTTCAACCCCTGAGTCCTAAATAAATAAATAAATAAATAAATAAATAAATAAATAAATGTGTGTATCTGTAGGACCAGGGTTTCTATTTCTAAAGATTTATTTTGAAGAAATAAATTGTTGGGGTTTTAGCTCTAGCCTGGCTAAGATTAGGCCAAACCCTCAACATAACAAATGGCTGGTGTCCCAAAAGAAGGACCTCGGGAGACCTTCTGACGGTAACAGGGGTAGGTAAGGTTTATTAGGGTGCTCCCCTGATGGAGAGCAAGGAGCAAGCAGCCTCTATAGAGCAGAACTCTATACCCTCTAAGTGCTGGTACAGCTCAGCCTCAAAGGCACAGCCACAGCCGCTGGTGTTCTGTAGAGGTCAGTTGGTCTTGATTCTCGCAGCTCTCCTTCTTTACCTCCCTCCTTCCCAAAGATGGGAGGAATTGGGAGGCTCTTCGTGGCTTGCTAGAATCCTTTGGCTCTTAGGAGCCCCTGGGCTTGATCCCGCCGGCTTGCTAGAAGGTCTTTTTGGAGTAGGGAGTGCTGGTCCAGGTGATGGGGTTCAAGTAGCAGTTGAAGGGTGGTCAGAGAGGTGAGGATCAGTGGGAGTCTTCAAGGGTGAAGATGGGGTCCAGGATCCCTGCTTTTATGGGGTCCTGGAGGGGTCACATGGTGGGGTTCTGCCAATCAGGGCACACACCTGACAGGTACAGCGGGTAAACTGATATACCTGCCAGGTGGGGACAGTTATTACCTGAAAATGTTGAGGGGAGCCAAGCAAATTTAGGGTGGTTAGGGCAGGTCAGGCTGGCCAGGGGCCATCTTTGCTCACTCGATGGGAGGGGCTGGTTTGAGTGAGTGAGATGAGCCCTGGGGTCAACTGGGGGTCAGCTCCTCAGGCTATTATGAGGGACCCTAGTTGAGAATATAATTTTAAAAATCCCCAACAATAAATAAGTCAAGAATACAAAGGATATTTATTGCAATGTGATTGCAACCATGAAAATCCTCAAACAACCCAAATGTTCACCAATAGGAAAAAATTAATTATGATGTATTCATATAAAGAAATATGAATACTTTGAAAATATTGTATAAATTTATATATAAAATTTATAAATTTATAAAATTTATAAAATATATAAATTTATATTATTGTCATAAATAGCTAGATGTGATTATAATGTGAAATATAGTTACAAAAGAATATTTATAGTTAATATTAGTTACAGTAAATTAATATTACAGTAAATTAATATTAGTTACAGTAAAAATCATAGTATACATATAAGTATGTAGAAAATATGTAGAAAATGTGGAGAATATTGGTATATACAGAGGGAGCCAAAAAATGCAAACACATTTTAAGTATTAAAATTATAATACTCAATATATATTAATAACAAAAGGATAGAAGTCACATTTGACTCCTGGAATTACAAGAGGTGCTCAAAGTGGTTACCATTATAATTCAATTCAACTTTGAAAAGTAATACATAGATAAAATCTGTTAAAATGTGTATACATTTTCTGGTGCCCCCGTTATATGTTGTGGTTTATTTTCATTTCTTCTTTTTCCTATTTGTAACTTCTACATTATATAAAATTCATATATATATATATATATATATATATATTAATTTTTCAATAACAATTCTTAAATTCATGCTCCATTCAAACTTCACTTGCTTTTCAAGGATTCAAATTGTGTGAAGACCACTGTCTCCTTTCTAGGAAGGTATGGACAATCACCTAGGGACAATGGCTGCACTTTCAGGAACTGTCACTAGGTGGTATATTTTTTCTTCAGTGCATTTTCAAGACATTTGAATTTAAACTAACTATGTATACTTACTTACTACTGTGACCCCCCCATAGACAATAACCTAGTCCCATACTTCTTTTTCTTTCATGTAAAATGCTTTGATCTTCCTCCAAATCACTAATAATTTAATAGTCAATTGCTTCATTGTCTTACAGTAGGCACTCAAGAAATATTTTCTGGGCAAATAAGACATAATTAAAAACAGAAATGGCAGAAGCATGAAAACTTGAATGGCTTCACATCATTTTGTCATCTTTCTAAGCAAAGTTAAACTGGATTTATGATGGTCTTTAAAGGACACTATGAATTGTAAATATACAAAAAGAAATGGAGAGGGTAAGTGAATCCCTATTTTTTAAAAATAAAGCATCTTCAAAGGAATGACATTCCAAGGAATCTGATTTGCTAAATCCTGTCTTCAGCACCTCTCCATTTTATTTAAAGTAATCACCCTAGAGTCAGCTGAAGTTTTAACTTTCTTCACTCTTTATTATAGACTTCATCTTCCCTAGAGCTTTGGAGTCGCAAGGGTGGCATTTGCTATTATGTTCCCAACCAGGTGCTGAAGTCTGTCAAAAAACTCCATGCACTTGAAAGTCTGTGTTTCTAGTCTTATTGCAGGTGTGTTAAGTAGAGCCCTTTCCTAGTCTTACCTGATTCCATTCTGAATTAAACCCAATTCAAAGACAAAACCAATGCCTACTCTTTAGTCTCCAGTTCATGTGAGATAATAAAACCTCATTTCCCTGGAATGTCTATTAAATAGAGCTGAGTGAGTTAATTTGCCACAAAATGTCCTCATTTTCTACACAAAAGAAAAAAGGTAACCAGAAAGACAAGTATCCTAGAGAAGAATGAACAACATAAAGAGTAGAAAGAAGGAGGGAGGGAACTAGCAAAGGAAATGGAAGATTGTGGAAGGTGGGATGGGGAGGAGAATTAATGCAGAGGGATACAGGAAAGGATAATCTCAATGTAAATGAGGCAATTTCATGAGTTCATGGGAAAAAAAGTGGAATACAACCCAAATATGCATGAGTTTTACTACATATTAGTCAAAAGTTTCCATAAACCTTGTAAGTTGATAAAAGTATAACCAAAAGTGATATAATAGTTGCATAATGGAAAAAGCCAATGCTGTATTATTCTGTATATCACAACATTTACCAATAAAGGCAGGAAAAAAAAACAGAAAAAAAGACAAGTATCCTTTATTATAACTAGACATAGTATTATTTCTACTCAGAAATTGTCTATCAATTATCACTGTCTAAGTACCTGTTTATCTTTTCCACTAGACTGTGAATCTCTTGGGATTAGGAAATAAGTATAATTTATCTCAGCTCCCCAATAATTAGCATGGAATCTGGAAAACTATAGGCCCTATTAAATGCTTGAAGAATGAAGTAATAAATGAGTAAATTACTGAATAGAGTGATATATTTGTTAGTAAACACGTGAAAGAACACCTTAGTTTTAATAATATCAAAAATTAAAATCCTGCATTAGTATATGCTAATATTAAAATGGCTTTCCCATTCATTCATTGAAAAAAATTTATTAAATATATACTGTGTTTCGGACACTTTGCTAAGGCTACAAAGACAAATACGAAATAGTTCTTTCTTCAAAAAGCAAAGAATGTAATGGATAAAAATAATTGGCATTTATTTATTGTGTCCTCAAATACTTTCATACTTGGTATTCACAATAATCCAATAAAGACTGATATCTTCCCCCATATACTTTTTAAACTTTTTAATGTAGGCCCAAAAGAATCCTGATAAAATAGGTGTAAAGTATAAACTATAATGACATCACAAGTTCCTGTGTAGACACCACCCAACCTATGAACATCTCTGTCCCCTTTCTTTTCTCCTAAGAGGAAAGCTGAGGCAGGAGGATGGAAGGTTCAAGGACAGAGGCATCCTGTGCAACTTAGAGAGATCTGGCCTCAAAATAAAAAGGGGTCTAGGGATACAATTCAGTGGTAGAGCAATTGCCTCACATGCACAAGACCCTGGGTTCAACTCCCTAGTATTCCAAAAAGAAGAAGAAGAAGAAGAAGAAGAAGAAGAAGAAGAAGAAGAAGAAGAAGAAGAAGAAGAAG
>VMDO01036042.1:0-15497 GCA_007922755.1 Pedetes capensis
CACACACACACACACACACACACACTGAGACACAGTTCTCAGAAGTTTCTTTTTGTTCCTACCTGCTCTATCCTGTAAGGCTTAGCTGCCCATACACAGTCCAAACTCTAAGAGAGGGTACTCTGAAATACTGGTTGACTGAGGCACTCACCTGTCTGAGACCCACATACCTTCTCTTGAAAAATCATATAAATGATTCTGCCTTAGGTTAAGGAGTAAGATGATTGTTGGAAGGCAAGAGCCTGCCATCTTCCAACTTGCTGGCTTGTTAATAAAGCTTACTCTTTCTCTGTCATGCTGTCTTTCCATTCATTGACTCATGGAGTGGCTATAAAGACACAGAGTAATATCAGTTATTAATTCAATGAAAAGGGTGCCATTAAAGTAGAAATTTAAGGTAAAAATAAATAATGAAGAACTTAAATTAGTTCAAAAATGGAAGTTGAAAGGATTCTTCAGAAAGAATTTGATCAGATGCAGGAGATTATGAAATAAAGGTAAATTCTTCACATATTTAAAAAGTAAATTTAGACTTTTGAAAATAACACTTTGAAGAACAGTAGCACGAACTTTGACTTCTGGACTATAGCAATATTTTTATTATGCATTTTGAGTGCTCATATTTATGTAGTACTGAGTTCATATATAGAATTATCAAATCAGGATTGTTGACATTTTCATCTCCTTAAACATTTTATCAAAAAATTGATTTATATGTAGTGATAATTGTACATATTTATGAGATATGGTATGATTTTTTTTTAAATATTGCATACAGTATAGTGAGATTCATTATGGAATTTTCATAGAATTACAAACTGTATTTTGTATTTGTTCTTTCTCTTTCTTTGCCCTCATATGTTGTAATTTTGCTCTTTTTTTTTTTTCTTTTTTCTGTTTTCTAGTGCTGGCAACCAAACCCAGAGCCTTAGGCTTGCTAGGCAAGTGCTCTATCATTGTGCTACATCCTTACTCTTTATAGCACTAATTTTTAATCTTTAATCTTAAAATCATCTTCTACAGAACCTCTTGTGATATGTTTAAAATGCAAATTCCCAGGAAACATATACTCAGATATATACCATCAGGATCTCTGAAGGAAGGGCCTAGGAATTGGCATGTAAGAAGCACTCTGGGTGATTTTAACTATGCACACTAGTGTTCTAAAACCCTGTGTCAAAGAGGAAATGACTGAGGGGTGGATAAGAAAAAGGCAAAGCAAAACAAAAAAATCCTTGATGAATCTAACAAAAAGGATACATGGACAATAATAGTTATAAGAAAATATTAAAATTTTAAATAAAATAACAAGACCAAGTACAAATATATTCATAATCATAATAAAAGTGACTGGGCTAAGTTCCCTTAGAAAAAGAGTAAGTCTCTAAAATTCAGGAAATTAAAACATTTTAGTCCAGATATATGCTATTTATAAGATACCATTAAAAATATATGAAAAAAGTTGAAAATAAGATCACAAATAGAGATATGTTAGGTAAAGATTATCAAAAGAAAGTAAGACTAGCCATAAAAAAAAAGACAAAACAGAATTTAATGCAAAAGACAATTGATAAAATAAAAGTGATGTTTTATTTTGATAATGACTATAATTTACCAAGATTTAGGAGTTAGGGACCTTTATGCAGCAAACAGCATAATGGTGGCACATATTAGAAATATAAAGCAAAATTATCTAGTCCAGATGACAACGAATGCTTTGACATTCCTTCTACAGAAACTTATAGAATAAATAGGCAAAGAATATGAACACAGAGGATTTAATAACAGGATAAGTAAACTTTAGTTATGATATTTATAGTATTTTATATCACAAAGAATACATATCTTATAAAATATTTATAAAATTGACTAACTGGCCCCAGTGAAGTTCTCAATGTTTTAGGGCAGTGCTACTTGAAGTGTGCCCAGACCCATGCTGGTCAACAAACTTACCAGACTGGAGGAGATAGGAAAGCATGCCAGAATGTAAATCACTTCTATCACTCATCACACAGTTTAGTCTAGCTTGATTTTTTTCTTTTTCTTTCTGTCTTTTTCTTATATTATTATTCTTTTAAATCAGAATATTCATTTAAAAGAAAGAGGAGCATTGATTAATGTCCTGGGGCAAATATTTTATCTCAGTGCTAATGGGTAATAATTAGTTCATGGCTCAGTTACTTAGAATAGTTTCATGACTAACCACAATACCACAAAACTAGCACTTAATTTTTTAAATTGTCAAAAAAGTTATACAAAGAAAAGCTTAAGCTTTTTCAAACAAATTTTGGCTTTAAGATATTAGAAATTTAAGTAAAGATGAGGGCTCTGTAAAGATTAATACATGCAATAAGAGTACTATATTTCAAAATCTCTAAGATACGTCCAAAAAACTAGAGGATACTGTACAAGCTTAAATATATTTCACGTATGATTGACTATGAATGAACTAACAATTAAACCCAAAAAGTTAAGAAAATTAAAAATTATCAAATGAAAATAGTGAAACAGTAGAAATAAAACATAGATAAATGAAACTAATAAAACTAAATGGAAAAGCATAAACTTTGATCAATAAAACATCAAGTTTATTTTCTGAAAATTCCACCAATACAAACAAAGCTAAGGGAAATAAAATCAAGGTTGAGAAAAGGTCTGAACAACCAAGAAACCACCTCACAAGAGTGAGGTATTGGAGGACTGTGCTACCGCTATGGTGTTAGAGTTTTAAGGGGATGGAGAAACTCCAAACAATAGGGTGAGATATGCTTTGGATGACATTGAATAGTTTAAACTCAGAGAAAGAAAAATGAGATACCCCAGGGTTTGGCTCAAATATGGAGTGAAAGTATGACTATTTTATGACTGTGGTAAATGACCCTTCCTACCAGTATTCACTTAGCTGAGACCACTGAAAATCATTCATTTTGGAGGATGTCAAATTTAAACACCTATTAGTAAAATCTTCATATTTCCCATATGAAAATTATAGCATTGATAAAGTGGGCTATTGATGCATGGGATATGTTCAGTCTGGAGGACCAAGACTTTGAGAGCAATGAGTCTCTACCACACAAAGAAATTCCCATTCCACATGCCTTGCTGCTTCCTGCTACATCTTTGACAGAATATAGCAAGCCCTATCATGTTTTGCCATTATTATTCTATAATAGCCAGAATTAGACCCTAGAAGGTGATACACAGAATTAGAAAGTAATCTCAAACGAAAGGGATTGCAAACATGTGCTAACTTCTAATGTGTGCACTCATCAGCAATAATGCATGCAAGATATGAGATTAAGCAGGTATATACCATAGTTCTGAAAATAAATAGCTCTGAAAAGCCTCTGGGTCGGTTAGTTGCTCTAGCCTTTGTCCAGACAGCACTGAAGTCCAGAAATTTAGAGCCAAACATAGCAGAAGACATTCAAAGAGTGAAGATGATAGGAATATTATATTATATCTAATCATGCATCCTCATTTCATTGGTCCTTTCATCATGGTATATAACATAATATATAATGTGTAAGATAGCATAATTATGTATATTATAATAATTATATATTATGGACAAGAGAAGGACCTGGCAACCCATACACAGAACAATCCTGAAACAACCAACCATTGAAAACCCTATGAGGGTCACTAGGAGTTGGACATGACTTGATGGCACCTAACAATAACAACATATATAATATAAAATGAACTTCTCTGATATCTTTTATGAATGGATTTGCAAGGAAAGGACAGAATATCGAGAAGGAAATATCCTGGTTGGTTTTATGATTGTTTTCCAATGTGCAGCAATTTGGGGACCAGCTAAAATCAAAATGAGATGGGAAGAATCCTGGGTATAGGTTGGACCAGGTAGCAGCATGGGACCTCTTGACATAAACTGGGCCTACATTTTCCAGTTATCAAGGCTCTTTAAGAATGCTTACACATAGAATTGTCTCTTTTACTTACTTCATGAAGAACTCAGAAAATAAATCCATTGATAAGACTTCAATTGATTTGCATAATCCAAAAAAATCTAAAAATGAATTCTAAGTGAAATGGAAAGAAAACTGCCTCTAGCCAGTACACGGAAATGTTGTGAGTATGTGGAGAGCCTTCTGCCCAGTTGCTGGGCCCTTGCTCCTGTGGCCCTGGAGAGAGGGGAAGTTTCTTGCAATAGGGATATGACCCCCAAGGAAATGGCTTGAATTCATAACCTCTATGTGGTAGGAAGTGCCAAACAAAAGTCAATGGATTCTACCCTGACTTTATCCTGCAGCTGTACCACTGTGGCATCCGATTCCATCAGATCTCAGAAGCTAAGCAGGGTCAGACCTGGTTAGTACTTGGATGGGAAACTGCCCGGGGAACACCAGGCTGTAGGCTTGGGAGAAGGACCCGGTAACCTACTCCCAAAACACAATTAGCCATTTAAAAGCCTCTGAATAGCACAGAAGCACTAACAATACTGCTTCCCCTGTTGTACATAGGGTCAATATGAGTTGGACACAGACTGGTCGGCACCTAACAACAACTCTGACTGCTGTAATAGACAAGTAAAAGCTAAATTGCATTTTAGGTGAAATTGAAGATGTGAGCATCACCATCAAATATTTGAAAGATGTAAGTGTACTGATTTCAGTTAGTTTCTAGCCAATACCTTCTGTTTGTTTGTTTGTTTTCTTTTGGGGCAGTGCTTGGGATTGAATTCAGGGCCTTGCTCATGTTAGGCAAACAGCTTACCACAGAGCTATATCCCCAGACACTAATTTCTACTCAGTTCATTCTTTTCAATTTTAGTATATAGGGAACATAGAAGCAATTTGTCAACTATTCCTGCATGGGAGACATAATTATTTTCACATTGGCAACACCATTTGATACCTCTTAACCTAGGGGCCTCAACTATTTTTTTGTCTCTCAGGACCTCACATCATTCAGCTGCTTTGATAATGTCTCACTGATACATCCTAGAAATAAGAAGTAGCAAATGCTTTCCATGTTTAAGAAAGGCCTACATGGTGAATTCCACAAAGGTAAAGAAATATATTTTATTTCAGAGTGGTCCATTCAGAAAGCTGGACATTGAACAAGGGAGACAGGAAAAGAATTGATGCTTTTGAATTATGGTGCTGGAGACAATAATTGAATATACCATGGACTGCCAAAAGAACCAACAGATCTGTCCTAGAAGTGCAACCAGAGTGCTCCTTGGAAGCAAGGATGGCTAGACTGCATCTTTCATATTTCAGATATGTAGTTAGGAGAGACCAATCCCTGGAGAAAGACATCATGTTTGGGAGAGTGACAGGTCAGTGAAAAAAGGAAACCCCTCCACCAGATGGATTGACACAGTGTCTGCAACAATGAGTTTAAACATAAATAAGATTGTGTGCCTGGCACAGAATGGGGAAGCATTTCGATCTGCTGTACATAGGGTCACTATGAGTTGGACTTGACACGATGGCACCTAATAACAATATTCAGAAAGAGCTGGAAAACATTTGTGCTGTTCACAAGTTCTCATAGAAACTCACTATGGGCCAGATTTTTAAAAATCAGAGAGTCAGAGAGTTATTTTGCTATTGAATCACAGTCTTTCTTCGGACAGCCTATTTCTTGTTAAATGGACTAATTGATTATGAGACCATAATGGTCAGGCTAGAGGATATAGATGGACTCAGTAGTATGAACTTCTACTCACTAAGTCTAACCTGGTTAATCCCATGCTGAACTCCCAGTTCTCCAGTGGAAAATAACATTATTCCCTTTCATGAATGAAGTAGTAATTTCTCTTCAAGAACTGACACATTAGGGATTTATGTATTTGTTTCCCTGCCCATCCCATATCTTCCAGCACCACGTTGCTGTCCTACATAATGATGCCTCTGCAAAAAGGAACCCATTCCACAATGATAGGCAATAATCTGATGCCAATGGGAGGAACTGGCCAAATCATTTGCTAATTATTTTTGACTTATGAAAGACTTTTCTATATAAAAGCTCTGTGTGTGTGTGTGTGTGTGTGTGTGTGTGCGTGCATGTGTGTGCGCACACATATTGAGGCTCCTTCAGGATGTTTTTTAAATTATTTTTTTCATTTTTATATAAAATTTAATAAATAAATGATAAGTTAAAATTTTAATCACTGTACTATTAAATACTGCATTCAAATTTTATTTTAATAATATATTTAATAATTCATAATATAAAAAGTTATTTTCAAATATTTAACAAATAGTCAAATATTTAACAAATAGCATGTGATTTAATTTGCTTTAAGGTACATATAAATATCTAAGTGTCTTATAAAAATTGACATTATATCATGTTTGATTTGGAACCCAAATGTAGCTCTCTGTAAATAGCACATTATTGGATAACATCATGACAAGTATTCTCTCTTAATTCAGAGAATTATTAATGTGCTACACTAGAGTTTTAATTAGCTGAATGCTACTTAAGGATTTGGTAAGATATTTTGAGGTGAAGTTGCTAAATTATTGTCATTAACTTATACTTCAGCATCAGGCTTCACTACATTTCTTGTACTTACAAATAGTCCATCATGAGTATAAATTAAATAACATGCAATTATAAATAAAATTATTTAAAGCTGTGCAACGGTGAAAACCATAAAACAGGCTTTCTGAGCACTTTCATCTGATTGGCATTAACAACAGAGTATGCTTATTGGGTATATACTCAAAGGAGCCAAAACTATACCATTTCCAAATGAAAAATTAGAAAATTTTAAATAATTTATTAGATGCTTAACCAAATGCTGTTATTATCTTTAAACACACAAAATTCTTTGGGTACAGCTGTGCATCACCAGATGGGATACGCTGGTGTCTTCAGTCACAACAATTTTGGTTTGGGGGCCAGCTCTGGAACACAGACTGGACTGATGCCTTACAGAGTGTCATTAAGCTCTGACCAGGGACCAAGTGACATTCTCTAGCAGCTGTTAAATCTGTCACACATCTGACAGCTAAGGCGAAGAGATTGGACAGGCATCTCTACATTTTCATGCTTACCTTGACTAATTCTAGAAGGAATTTGAGACAGCTTGAAAAGATTTCAGAGAACTTTAGCTCAAAAATAAGTAAATTAAGGCAATCAGGATAAAAGGAAAATTAGGATAAATAATTAGGTTTTATGGAAAGTTTAATACCTAAGGAAGGAATACTTACAACAGAAAAGATAACAAAGATTTTCCTGATTTGGTAAAAACATAATCACTGGACCACTGTGTAATTTTCATCCCAGCGAAAGAATCAAGGAAGGAAGTCTATGATGTTGGCTTGCATGGATGACTAACTCTCAGTAGGAAACAGGGTTGCTACTCTGAAATGGGAACTAAACATTTCAGTGAGTTTTGGAAGCTGAAGAACATGCTCTGATCATGTTTCCCTCTCTTTTTTTGAAGCCCCTCATATTGAAACTGTGAGCCATACTGGAATATGTTAAATCCTCAATACCAAGAGAATATTAGGATCTAATCCTATTTGTTGTAAAGCTGCCACAATACATGCTGCCAGGAAAATTCTTTATTCTGTTGTCAAATTTTAATTGTTAAATGAAGACAAATGCAAATCTTAATATTCAATAACATTAGTTGCTTAAACACCTCAAAAATGAAGATCAGTCCAACAGGGGAAAAAATCACAGCCAAATCATGTTCTAAAACACAGAGAACATGGAACTGCCAAAGACAGGAGGAAATCAAAATGCAACAAAGTCTTTTGACCAATGACATAAAGGAGGATTGCGGCTAATTTCTATTTTTCCTTACTTACTATTTGGATGTAATTATCATCTCCATGTCTGAAGAGCCCTGACAAATATCAAAATATACTATCAAGCCACAGTAATTTAAATATTTTATTGATATGACAATACACCCATAAATGAAAGAAAAATTGCAAAGTAGTCCCATTTATATGTAAATTTAAATATTATAAATGTAAATTTTAAATAAGTAAAAAATTTAGTATTAAACATTTTTTATTTTTATTATCATAATTATTAACGTGTTAATTGTACACAGTAATGAGTTTATAACATTTCTATACATGCATTTATTGTACATTGATCATGTCTATCCTCCTTCTTTTTCTAACATCTCCCACCCTCCCCTCTTTACTCTTAACCCTGACCCCCTTCTCAGCCTTCTTCTACTTTCAGATTATATTTTCTTTTTTCTTGATTTTATTTTGTTTTTTTGGTTTCCATATATGAGAGAAAGCATGTAACACTTGTCTTTCTGTCTGGCTTATTTCACTTACTATGTTTTCCAGTTCCCACCACCACCACCATTTTTCCTGCAAATGAAATTATTTCATTCTTACTTATCACTAAACAATATCCCACTGAATATATATTCCATATTTTCTTTATCTATTCATCTTTTGGCAGACATGTAGGCTGATTTCATATCTTTTTTAGCATGAATACTCCCACAGTAAATATGAGTGTGCAGTTATCTCTTTTGAAGGTTGACTTCATTTTCTTCAGAGATATATACCAGAAGTAAGATGGCTGGATCATAAGAGAGTTCTACTTTTAGTTTTTTGAGGAAATTTCACACTGTTTTCTATTGTGACTATAGTAATATACATACATTCCCACCAATACTGTATGAGTTTGAGTTTCATTTCCTCCACATCCTTGCTGGAACTTTTTTAAAAAATACTTTCCATTTTAATTGAGGTGACATGGGATCTCAATGTAGTTTTGATTTGCATTTCCCTTATGGCTAAGGATTATGAATATCCTTTCATATATTTATCGGCCATTTGTATTTCTTCTTTGGAGAAGTGTTTGTTCAGAACATTGGCCCATATTTTGATTGGATTGCTTATTTTTTGTTGTTAAGTTTTTAAAGTTATTTATATATTCTGGGCTACACAGTGAGTTTTAACCCAACCTGGGCTACATAGTAAGACCTTATAAGACCTCAAAAAAAAAAAAAAAAAGAAAGAAAGAAAAGAAAAGAAGACCAGATGAGAAAAAGTATACAAACCCTCATACTAAGAGATATGTTTAGCAGTATAGTTGCCTCTCCATATCCGAAGGTTCCACATTCATGGATTTAATCAATTGAAGATCAAAAATACCTTTTTAAATTATCTGTAGTAAAAATATACAGAAATTTTTCTTATCATTAATCCTGAATAATACAGCATAAGAATTATTTATATGGCAATTACATTGCATTAGGTATTATAAGTAATCTAGAGCTGTTTTAGCCTATAGCCATACCACTGTGGTGTCCAATCTCATCAAATCTCAGAAGCTAAGCAAGGTCAGGCCTGGTTAGTACTTGGATGCTTGGATGGGAGACGACCTGGGAATACCAGGTGCTGTAGGCTTGGGAGAAGAACCTGACAACTCACTCCCAAAAAACAATTAGCCATTGAAAACCCTATGAATAGCAGAGAAGCACTAACAATACTGTTTTACCTGTTGTACATAGGGTTGCTATGAGTCAGACACTGATTCGTTGGTACCTAACAACAACAACAGAGATGTTTTAAAATAAAGAGGAAGATTGCATAGGTTATATGCAAATACTACACCATTTTATGTAAGGGACTTGAGCATTCATAGATTTTAGTATCTGTGGGACAGTCCTGAAACCAAACCCCTACTGACATCAAAGAACAATTGTATTCTATATTATAAGTAATAATAAAAATGGCAGGTAACACATAATACATACATTGGATATAATTAGACACCTTAAATGCCAAGAGTGACAAGTTGTAGAAGCTGGAATGGAAAGCAAGGTCATGAAGTAAGGTCATGAAGTCCATTCCAACTAGTGAACTCTGCAAAGTCTCTATTGATGGCAAAATCTAGCTCTATGAGAGAAACTGCATGAAAACAGCAATCTTGAAGAGCTCTTGTGAGACAGGTTAACTGGTGTCTGGTAGCACAATGCTGACTGTGGGATCAGTAATATGATAGAATTTGTAGAATAAAATCAACCTAAGAAAGGAAATAAATATCCTTCAAGTTCAGATAGAAGATTCATTAGCTAGAAAAATTGCTGCGACCCTGAAAACAAGATGGTTACCTTAGACAGTACATCAAGAATAAAGAGTAGGCAATTAGAAGAATTGCAAGAAGCCTTAGAATGTTGAAAGGGAAGGCACATAATAAACTTTTTTTGCTAGGGCTTCCATGACAAAATACTACAGACTAGGTAGCTTAAACAGAAATTTATTTCCTCCCAGTTCAAGAGGTCAGAAGTCTGAGATCAAAGTGTGATCAGGGTTTTCTACTGAGACTTCTCTTCTTGGCTTGTTGATGGCCATCTTTTCCCCATATCTTCATATGCTCTTCTCTCTGCATGCTCATGTCTTAATATCCTCTTCTTGAAAAGATACCAATTATATTACATTAGGGCCCACTCAGTTTACCTTCATTACTTCTTGAGAGGCCCTATCTCAAATATTAAAGTCATATATGGAGGTATTGGGGATTAGGACTTCAACATATAAATATGGGTAGGTAGGGACACAATTAAGTCTATAACAATCCCCTTATGGTTCTCTAGATCTTCTGCTGAGAAATACTCTCTGCCCCTTCCCATTATAGTGTTCCTTGGGAACTCTGTGGAATCAAACAGGGCTCAGTTTAGATGCATTTTCCTTCCCTCTCGTTCTTTAATGGTGCAAGGAAAGGCTGGATTGCTCTCATTGCTTCCTCTTCCCCTTCCCCTCCCCCTCCCCCACCGCCTCCCCACCTTCCCTTGTCCTCTCCTTCTCCCTTCCTCTCACCCTCCTCCTCCATCTCCTTCTTCCCTTCCTCTTCCTCCTCCAATCCACATAACCCCAAACTAAATTGGGCTCCTTTGCTTTACCTTCTCATATCACTTTCCAAATTTGTAAGACTTGTTTATTCTTCATATGAGTTATCATTGTTGTTATTGTTAGGTGCCGTCGAGTCGGTATCAGACTCATAGCGACCCTCATAGGGTTTTCAATGGCTGACTGTTTCAGGATTGCCTTGGGAGTGGGTTGCCAGGCCCTTCTCCCGTTTTTGTGGTGCTGGGAATTGAACTCTGGACCTCAAAGACTGCAGCACAGTGCTCTACCCACTGAGCTAAATTCCAGCCCATGAGTTATCATAGGTTATAATAATATGGCGATAAGACTGCAGTACTTTTGTGTTGTTGTTCATTTACCTTCTCACCATCCCACTAGACTGTGGTTCCATGGACTTTAAGTTTGCTATCACCCCAACAGGGGCTGGGATTTAGCTCAGTTGGTAGAGCACTGCGCTGCAGTCTCTGAGGTCCCGAGTTCAATTCCCAGCACTGCAAAAATGGGAGAAGGGCCTGGCAATCCATTCCCAAGGCAATCCTGAAACAGCCATTGAAAACCCTATGAGGGTCACTATGAGTCAGATACTGGCTCGACGGCATCTAACAACAACAGCATCACCCCAACAGTAACACAGACACTAATATATATATACATAAAAACAAGTTAACACTTACTGAGAGTTTACTATGTATCATTTTACTAAGCATTTTGTATGTATTAACCCTTTACTCCTACAACTATCTCTAATAATAGATATCCTTATCTTGAAAAGTAAGATTACTAAATGGGTTCAAAATTACACATTACATAGTAGAGCAGGAATTGTGGTTGTGTAACAGATATCTTTTGAACTAGAAATAAATCTAAATTCCCATAAACATAGGGAAAATAAATTTTAATTTATTATATTATTGAATATTATATAGTCTTTAAAAATGATAAGGAAGGCCAGGGCCTGTGGCACAACCCAGTAATCCCAGAGACTTGGGAGGTGGAGGTAGGAGAATCAAGAGCACGAGGCCAGAAATAGCCTATGCAACTAGCAAGACTGTATCTCAGAATAATAAACAAAAAAGGGTTGGGAGTTCAGCTCAGTGGTGGAGTACTTGCCTGGCATATGCAAGTCACTAGGTTCAACTCCTAGAACTACCAAAGAAAAAAAGGATAAGGAAGACTTATATGTGGTCACATCAGTGTAGGGGTATTTTGGGAGGGAAAAGGGAGAAACCCAAAACAGGAAAAACGGGGTTTGAAGAACTGATAGAAAAGTAGAACAATGGGAGTAATGGGGACAAAGAACAATATACTTGCCTAAAAAGGGATTGTAAATAATGTAAATATGATTGGTTGAAAATGATGAACTGTGATTTTACATTTTCCCTACAACCCCATTGGACATTTGTCTCGGACTCTGATTGGTCAAATCAAAAGACTATGATTGTACCAAATTTCAAGCCCCTCCACTCATCCCCAGCTCCAATTGGAATACTAACAACAATAGACTCACACCTGATTGGCTTAGCCCAGTCAGGGAGAGCTATATAAGGAGACTCTCTGAGGCTATTGCTGCTCCTGCTGCCTTCATCTTGACCATCTGATGACACCACCGTCCTGATGAGGAGGAGGACAACAAGAAGAAGAGGATGATGAAACCATCAAGACCAGGATGCCCAAACAATGCTTCCCAGGATCTCCAAGCAAGCTGAGGATAGTCCATTGGCCCAGCGCCTAGGAACAGAGGCTGAGAAAAGTCTCCAGTCCCAGCACTGAAGGCAGAAGAGCCATTGCTGCCCCTGAGGCAGCAATAAGAGCTATAGCCTTTGAGCTTGGGTTTAGCTGTAGAACGCTTTGGGTTCCTCTCTGCCCTTGTCAGTGCAGAGGGGCAATAAAGATCTGCTCAGTTCCTGCAAAGGTTAAGCGACCTGAGGCTTTTCCTTCTTCTCCCTCTCGTGGCATTTTCCTGATGGCCGCTTGAGTCTGTGCCCCTCACCTGAGGGTCCTGAATTTAGTGTAAGTTATCTGTGGAGTGCAGCCACACCTCCCAGTTGTCACAACCGGATCAGCACAGCAGGTTGCAACCTGCAACCCCCCACACAAGAATAAATGGTATAATATTAAGTGAAGCAGCAAGCCAAAGAGCAATTGTATCTTCCCATTTGAGTGTGTGTGTGTGTATGTGCATGTATGTATAATTGTGCACACATATTTTTAAATGCTGAGAGAAAACCTAGAGAGATGCAGCCTCAGGTAGTTTTGGAGAATTGCAAAACAAATTTAAGGGAAAAGGGACTGAAAAAAAATGACATGACATCTTTGATATATATATATATATATATATATATATATATACTTAATTTAAAAAAAACTATTTTAAATGAGTGATTAAATCATTTTTCAGGATTTATAGTGTGTTTTGGAAATAGTCCCAAAGTAGTTTTCAAGGTGCTAGATTTTATAGCCTCGCCCTCTTACCTTACCATTTTGCAGTAACAAAAAAGAGAGGGCACCCCTCAGATATTCCAGAATTTTTTTTTAAATCAGTGTTTTCTTATCAGTAGTTTTTGCTAGCATACAAAATAATGCACTTTATTATGACATTTTCATACATGTACATTGTTCATATTCACCTCCCATTACCCCCTCATGTCCTCCCCCCTTCCTCCTTCTGGTCCCCTTCCTCCTCCCAAATGGTCCCCCTTTTGCCTTCTGTTTTATGCCGCGCGCGCTCGCGTGTGTGTGTGTGTGTGTGTGTATACACACACATATACATGTTGTTATTGTTGTTATTAGATGCTGTGGCATCAGTATCCAACTCATAGCGACCCTCATAGGGTTTTCAATGGCTGACTGTTTCAGGATTGCTTGGGAGTAGATTGCCAGGCCCTTCTCCCATTTTTGCAGTGCTGGGAATTGAACTCGGGACCTCAGAGACTACAGTGCAGCGTTCTACCAATTGAGCTAAATCCCAGCCCATATATATACATACATATATATATATATATATATATATATATATATATATATATTTAAATCTAGATTCTACATGAGAAAAAATATGTGATATTTGTCTTTCTTCACCCACTCTATAAATCCCAATTAAAAAAAAAAAACTGTTGAAAGCAGACAAAATTGACTATAAAAAGCACACCAGAAGCCAACACATAGACAATATGATACTGCTCCACAAAGTAGGGAGAGTATCAAAGTGTGCCATGATTAGAGTAGAAGGTCATTCAAGGACAGCTCAGAGGTCATCAGTTAAAGTCCCAAAGGGACAGATCATGTAATTAGACTCCCCGTCTCCTTTCCTGCAACTATGATGTTGTTGTTAGGTGCTGATGAGTCAGGTCTGACTAACGACTTTCATAGCGTTTTCATTGGCTGATTATTTCAGGATAGATTTGGGAGTGGATTGTCATGTCTTTCTCCCATTTTTGGGTGCTGGGGATCAGACCCAGGCCCTCAGAGAGTGTATAGAGCAGTGCTCTACCAACTTTGCTATAAGAAGTACCAAGTGTGAGGGCTTGCAGTAGAGTGGAAAGCTGAGTATCCCAGGTGTCTGGGAACAATTTGGGAAAAAAATGACCTATCTTTACTGCTACAAGTTTCAATGAAGTACCAGCACTTAATAGCACCTACTGCCCAATCCCTCTTTTACAGAGCAGCATGGGACACCTCTTCATAGTGATATAGTGAAATAACTATAGCTGGCAATGTAAAAAGACACCTCAATTACAAAGATGAGCAGAAAACCAATAATCCACAAATATCTGCAAGGGGCAGCACATAAAGGCAAACAGCAAACTCAATAAACAATAACATTTATATGCAAGGAAACAAGCATGATAGTGAGAATAACAGGGATTTAATGAAAAGTTTTTACATCCTCAAGTGGTGTAAGATTATATTTCACTCATTAAAAAAATCAATCATGATACTGAAAATTTAAACTGTGGTGATTGATATGTAATACACCAAACTATGTAGATTGAGCCTGCAGCAGTAGCCCTGTGGCATCTGATCCCGTCAGATCTTGGAAGCTAAGCAGGGTCGGGCCTGGTTAGTACCTGGATGGGAGACAGCCTGGGAACACCAGAAGCTGTAGGCTTGGGAGAAGGACCTGGCAACCCTCTCCCAAAAAATCAATCTGCCATTGAAAATCCTATGAACAGCAGAGAAGCACTGACAATAGTGTTTCCCCTGTTGTACAGAGGGTGGCTCTGAGTCAGATACCGACTCAACGGCACCTAACAACAACAACAACAATATAACATTATTATAAATTCCAGACAAGAATATATATCAATCTTTTTCAATAATGCAATATAAAAATTATATAAATATTTAACAATCAAATTAATCAGTATATCTAATGGGTAATAAATATATTCATTATAACCATATAGTATTTATCCCAAGAATGAAATAATCACTAAGATTTAGAAGAAAAAAATCAAGATACTTTATCTGATTAACTGAGCAAAAGAAAAAATATGTCAAGAAGATACAAAAATAGAATTCAATAAAATTTAGGTCAATTTTTTAATGAGCAAGTCAATAGTAGAAAAGAGCTTCTCAATATAAGAAACATTTAAAAAAGTAAACTTGCAGATATCATATTTAATATGGAAATATTTTAAGAATTACAAGACAGGAATAAAA
>VMDO01036043.1:0-15500 GCA_007922755.1 Pedetes capensis
ATTTCTTCTTTAATTTTTTGGTGGAAATTACCAAGGAAATGACACGGACCTGAAGTTTTTGTTTTTGTATGGTTTTACCTAGAGATTAAATCTCTTTAATAGTTATAGGGCTATTCAGGTTATGTATTTCATCTTAGGTGTTTTAGAAGTTTGAAGTTTACAAGAAATTAGTTCAATGCTGGGGATATAGCTCAGTGGTAGAGTGCTTGCATAGCATGCACAAGGCCCTGAGTTCCATCCTCAGCACCATGGGGAAAAAAAGTTCATTTAATCTAGCTTGTCAAATTTACATGAATATAGTTGTTTGTAGTGTTCCCTTATTATTCTTTTTAATATCTGTGGCATCTGTAGTTATATAACCTCTTTCATTATTCTTATCAGTTTGTACCTATATGATCCCAGGGATCTTTTCTTTTTTTTAGTGTACAGCTGTATCACCCTAGTATCCAATATAATCAGGTCTCAGAAGCTAAGCAGGGTGGGACCTAGTTAGTACTTGGAGGGAGGCTGCCTAGGAATACCAGGTGCCAGGTGCTGTAAGCTTGGGAGAAGGACCTATTCCCAGAAACAATCAGCCATTGAAAACCCTATGAATAGCTGAGAACCACTGACATAGTGCTGGGCACCTCACAGTGTCAGGTAGTGTTTTGTCTGTTGTAGAGTCACTATGAGTTGGACCCAACTAAACAGCACTTACCAGCAACGGCTCCTTTTTTAAGTCTTACTAGAATTGTTTCCATTTTATGGATGTTTTTCAAAGATCTAACTCTATATTACATTGTTTTTCTCTATTGTTTTTCTGTTTCAATTTGACTTCTCTTTATTATTTATTTCTTGGTTTGAGTTTATTGTGTTCTTATTTTCCTAGCTTTTTGAAGTAGAAAATTACATTATTGATTGAAGACCTTTCCTAATTTCTAAAGTAAGCATGAATTGCTATAAAATTCCCACTAAGCACCACTTTAGTTGCATTCCTCAACTTTTGATATGTTGCATTTTCATTCAGTTAAAAATACCTTCTATTTTTTCTCAAGATGTCCTCTTTGACTATTTGGAAGTTTTTAATTTCATTTTCAAGTGTTTAAAGATTTCCTGTTATTTTTCTCTCATTGATTTCTCATTCACTTCTATTATTGCCTGAGACCATATCAATTTTTTAAGCTTGTTAAGGATTTTTTGTTGTTGTTTGGATTCAGAATATGATGTATCTTGGTGAATGTTCCAACTGCATTTCTTCCAGATGAATTCTTAAAGAACTAGTCAATGCTATGTAAGAAAGTAACAAAATCACTGTGAAGATATATACTAATAAATATATTTTAAAACATTTTCAAAAGGTAATGGTGTTATATCTACCTGGCTACTTTAAAAAGTATGTTTAGAACCAAGGAATAGAACATTTCCAGTTAAATAAGAGCCAAGAGAGCAATCTCCAGTATTTCTCTACAGAACATGCTCATAGGCAGCAGAGTGTGGTGGCACACACTTGTAATCCCAGCACTTGGAAGGATGAGGCAGGAAGATCACAAGTTGCAGGCCTGTCTGGGCTCTCTAGGAAGACCCTGTTTCAAAAACAAAACAACAAAAAAAACATGCTCACCATCTTTGCTTCCAACCAGGATCTCTTACCACTACCACCTAGGGATAAACACTGTTTAAGAAAGTAAAGATGATTATGAACATCACTTTTCTATCCTTCTTGAATGTCTCTTTCTATGATATAGAAATTACATGTACAGGTATGTAGTTATACAAATTACAATTGTAGTTGTTAGATGTTCTTGAGTCAGGTCCAACTCATAGCGATTCTATGCACAACAGAATGAAACACTCCCTGACCTTGTGCCATGCCTGGCACTATGTCAGTGCTTCTCTGCTATTCACAGGATTTTCAATGGTTGATTGTTTTGAGAATGGGCTGCCAGGTCCTTCTTCCATTTTTGCAGTGCTGGGGATTGAACCCAGAGCCTCAGAGTGCACAGAGCAAGCACTCTACCAACTAAGCTAAACCCCAGCCCCCCAAATTACAGAGGATATTTAAAGCTTTTTGTGCACTTCAATATAAAATTGTGTATTTTCAAGGGAAATTGTTATTATTACACTATTATTGATAATTCCAATAGTAGTCAAACATTGTTCAATTGCTTTCCTCAAATCATAAGATTGAGCAGCCTTCCTGTTCATTTTAGGAGCTAAAGGACTTCATGTGCACTTTTGCATTGAATGGTCACTCATTGAACCAAATTGCCTTGATTGCTATGTTTTGAAAACACATGGGTTCTTAATTATGTTACAGTTGATTCTGATAGCCAGAAGGCTATCGGTTATGTCTATGTCTTTATATATGTCTCATTATTTTGGCTAGGAGAAAATAATTCCTCCATGACAAAAGGCAGCATCAACAACAGCTTATCCTGATGATGTTTAATGTCAAGAGGAGGAAGAGAAATGCAAAGAAAGGGATGCTGTAGAGACTTTGACAAGCAGCCTGATTTTTAGTATGTGTCTATGATGTACTAAATTGTTCCCCACTCCCCCACAATTCATATATTGGAGTTGTAACTCCCAGTATCTTAGAATGTGACCTTATTTGAAATTAGGGCTTTATTGAGGTAATCAATTTAACATAAGGTCATTAAGGTAGGTCTTAATCCAATATGACTGGTGTCCTTATAAAAAGGGAACATTTGGAGACAGACATACGCATAGAGAATTCCAGGTGAATATAAAGACAGCCATCTACTAGCCAAATAGAGAGGCCTGGAGTAGATCCTTCCCTCACAGCCCTCAGAAGGAATCAAGCCTGCCAACACCTTGAATTTAACTTTTAGCCTCCAGAACTGTATAACAATTTCTATTGTTTAATGATGCTTTGTTTCAGGAGCCCAAGAAAACTAATACAGTGTCCAAAAGCACAAAAGCCATAGCAGTAGGTTTCCCACCAAACACCATTATGAAAGTGCAGTTTAGCACATTTCATTTTCCTATGGATAACTCTAGACTCATAAGAAAAATATAGAGAGAAGCTGCTGGAAAGATTTCCCTACAGTTTTTCTCTTTCAGAGTTGAATAAGACTGCACTGAATAGCTACTTACCCATCTGCTATAACATGCCCTGCAGCACTTTTCCAGTGGCAACTGAGTCCCTTTGATAACAAAGCTTCCAGATATTTTTCTTATCCTTATCTCTTCTAGCTATTCAATAAATTAATCAGTTAAAGTTCAAAGGATTTCCCAAGTTGAAGACCCTCAACCTGAAGAAAGATAATAAGCCCAGGCAACTTCTGTGAGACTTGACATGTGTCCTTCAGCAAAGTTCATGTTATACAAGAGTACTTATTGCCTTAACCCATATCAATAGATGGAGGAAATGGATGTATAAATTAATGTATATATATATAGCTCATCCCTGTTTATGAGGATAGAGTTAATTTCCACCTGGACTGGGATAACTCTATGCATGTCTTAGGGGACCCCTAAAGGTCTGGTACTAACCCTTAGCTAAGATATGGCTGAAGTGTGCTAGTTAATGATTTACAAGGTGCTATTTAAAGTTAAAAATTCCCTTGAAGGCATCTTGTGCTGGCTTCTTGAGCTGTTTGGGGGCCTATAGATTGATAGTTTGTGCTGGTTTAACCATTTACAGAATCTGGTTTTAGTAGTGACCAGCAGAATATAAAAGACTATTCAGCAAACTTGTATCTTGGCATCTATGAAATATGCCTTGCAGATATATTAGTAGTTCTTAACCTAGATGCAAAGCACATCCTTTGCATCTGAGAAAGGACTCCAGAGGTGCTCCTAAACATATCAAACGCCTCAATGATTGATTGTACTTTCTCCTGTTGCCCTTACCTTTTTCAGAGCCTTACATGTGAAATGTTGTAAGTCCTTTCTGTTGTCTGACTCTGACTCTGTGATTATTATACCCTTGAACCCTAGATTCAAGGCTGAAACATTGAGCCCCCTCCTAAAATTTTCTGGAAACCCCAAACTGGAAAGAAAATGAAAAAGCATTTTCTGCTTTAGAGTAAACTGAAAGTCAAGAGTAGAGGTGGTAATGAATGATACCTATGGAATTCTAAATCCTAATTCTGGGTATATATAGAGAAGCTGCTGGAAAGATTTCCCTACAGTTTTTCTCTTTTAGAGTTGAATAAGACTGCACTGAATAGCTACTTACCCATCTGCTATAACATGTCCTGCAGCACTTTTCCAGTGGCAACTGAATCCCTTTGATAATAAAAGGACTCTGGTGGAGGGAAACTGGGGTGTAACCTAGGCATAGCACAGAAACAACTGGGCCACCAGATCCTAGTCTTTCCACTTCTGTCAGGAATATATCTAGGAGTCAGGGGAAGGCTGACCTTGCAGGTGAAATTAAAATGCCATCTGACAGTTATTTCTGCTGGTTCATGTGAATTCTGTACTTCTAGAGACTATCTCTGGAGCCAAAGACAGTGAAAGCTGCAGCATAATGAAAATTGCACAGTTAAATCAAGGTCATCCAAAAAGACACATAATGTAAATATCTGCTAAATCCACTCCCTTGCGTGAACTATTTGTTTGAGTGTTGTTGGATTAACTCAGCCAGAGACAGCTTTATATTCTGGGCACTATGCAGGCTCTAAATGGGGTGTCTGTTATAAAACATATGTGAATGGAGGAGGTGGTTATGATGTACAAGAGAACAGCAGAAACGTTTATATGAAAAAGTGCCTTGTAACCTTAACCAGGATAAAGAAAAGGATAAGCACTAGAGGAATGTCTAACATGGGATAAATGCTTTAATAAATTATGGTACATCGATATGATAGAATATTATGCAGGCATTAAAATGATAATTAAGATTATGTAGGAACATCAACAAGATGTTTTATATACTGTGAAGCAAAACCAGCAGAATACAAAGTGGCATGTATAAATATGAAAGCAGAAAATTATGTATGCAAGTTGAAGGAAATATAGTTAAAATAGGCTATTATGGTAATTGAGAGTGAGCCATTTGTTTTTAATTAAAATATACTGTTATATAGACTGTGTATAAGTACATATATATACTTCTGTCTGTATATATGCATATATAAACATAAGACATTTAGTGGTGAGCACATTAGTCTGGATTTTTAAGATACTTTCTTATCATTTAGAGGAGCATTTTCCAATAGAACTTGATGCAGTGATGGAAGTGTTCTATAAATCTGTGCCATCCACTATGTTAGACACTAATATAGTAGCTACATTTGTCTATTAAGCACTTTAAATGTGGCTAGTATAACTGAAGAATTGAATTCTTAATTTTGATTTTAAAATTCAAATTCAAATTCAAGTACCCATGTATGTCAAATGGCTACCATATCATATTCGAAGTGCATGCTTAGAGCTATAAGATGGATAAAATCAAGTAATGGGTTCCCAAGTGTGCATTTGTTTTTTCCAATAACATTAATTCTTATATGGTCACTTGGAGCTTTTAGATGTACTCTGCTATTCACCTCTCCCTTGGAGCAAGAGATCATGTAAAAAGTACATCCTGCTGTATTGCAAAAAAAATGGGAGGAGTTCCACTTCCTCTCTGCTTTGGTGGAGTTTTGGTACATAAATTTTGCTACATCATAAATCTTTATTGTAAGCCAGTTGCTATGACTCATGCTTGTAATTTTAGCACCAGAGAAGTTGAAGCAGGAGGATCGAAAGTTTGAGGTCAGAGGCAGCCTATGAAATTTAAGTGAGACCTTGTTTCAAAAAAATTTTTTTAAGGACTGAGAGTGTGGCTCAGTTGTAGAGCACTTGCGTAGCATGTGTGAGGCCCTAGGTTCAATCCCTACTACTGCAATCAATCAATAAATTGTGGAAACAGAGAAAAAAAAGTTTAAAAGGAAGAAAAGAAAAAGAGGGTGCTTGCCATGATTTCCCTAGCACCAATTAGACTAGTTCCAGTTAGACTCCAAGTCTCTGGATAAGGAAAGTTGCAGCACTAAGAAGGATGTGCAAGATAAGTTGGTCAGAAGGAAGCCATCTGCAGCACTAAGCAGGATATGCAAGATAAGGGAGACATCTGGAGTTTATCTAAGGACAGGATGACCTCTGAGGAATGAAAAATTACTCTGTAGCCCCCTCCCTTAACCGCTAAAGAGTTCTCGATTCTGTAACCTTACTTCTCTGCCCCTACCCTATAAAGCCACTAAGCACTATGAGTCAGATGCTGCTTTCTGAAAGTCCACTCCCGGGACTGAAGTAGCCAGCCTGCTGGTCTAAATAAACTTTTCCGATCCCAATCCATTTGTTTGTGTCATGGAGTATTTTTCTGGGGTCGAGCCGCTGGGGACACCTAAGTAACTAACTAACTAAATAAATAAGAAATAAGAAAAAATCTTTACTGTAAATCACAAATATACCAGACACCTGTGATTACCCAAAGAGTTGCCCCTTTCTGGTCCAACATAAGAGACCAGAAAGATAGCAGAGCTTCTTTACCTTATAGAAGGTACATGAACAAAGAGATCTTACACAGTTAATGACCAGGTTAGTATGAGTGAAGAAGAAAAGAACTGTAGTTCTGCCACTTGCCAAAATGTTGGGGCTCCATGTAACTTTTCCTTGATCTCTGGAATCCTGTTCTCATATAAGTCTTAGTAAGCAGTGACCATCTGAGTTAGGCAGATCTCATCTTCTATATTTCCATGCCACCTCCTTTGTGTATCCACCATCTCGGTCATACCTTTCCATCCTGCCCGCCCCCCTCAACTCTGAAAGTTCATTTCCATTTCCAAAGGAAGTACCAAGCTGGACTTTGATGGATCAGAGAACTTGGATTAGAAATGAATAAGGAAAACAATATGGTTCAAATTTGGTGTGATGTCATACCTAATGTCCTACACAAAAGTGTTATTCCTGAAAAATATACTAGGGCATTGTGCTGATAGACCTAAATGAAATTTGTAAAAGTTGGTGATATTGAAGTGGATCCCCAAAAGGAAAACCCTCTCTTTTCCTTTAAATAGCCATTAATTCCTTGTTTTTATGAATTGCCTTTGCTTCCTGATTTTCAGCTAATGATTGCTTGTTACCAACAATGTTTGTTTAAACTATTGTTTCTTGTAAGTGATCTTATAAGTACCTGTGTTCTCATGTAAGTTGCAAAGCTGTTTCAACTTAGTAAACTGCTTGCTTCATGTAAATCCACTTCTTTGTTCTCTGTTCTTATAAGTTCCAAGGTCCCTGTTTGAGATACTTACAGGTCAGCCTTGTGATAAACTGCCTGCAAGAATGTACATACTCCCCCTCTCTTCCTTGCAATAGGATTGCTAACCTTTTTTTTTTCTTCTTCTTTTGTTTTCCAACTGTTTTATGCCTATGAGCTCATCTTCCTAAGAGGTCCTATAAAATGTCAAGCTCCCCTTTGTTTGGGGCTCAGACTTGGGAGATGACTCTTCTGAGCTGTGCCAACACAATAAATCCTCCTGACTTACCCCTAATCTCTCTTGCCTCATGTATTATGGCAATAATATTACGTACTAACTTGCCCAGCTGTCTTTGTCAGCAGTCTAAATATTATTAACCAAACATTCCTTTTTTATCTTCTACTCTGTCTAACAATGGTTTCCTAATCAGTCTTTTTCCTTGTGTCTCTACCAAGAGTAAAATCATTTATTTGTCTGAGTTAGAGGTTTAGTCTTTTGCAGCAAACTAAAAACTTTGTGACATAATGAATTTGTCAGGTATGTTTTCCTTAAAAATTTGAAGGAACTACCAAGATGTCACAATTCACGATCTTGGTACACACCAAACTGAAGCAAGAATAGCCCCTAGTCAAGTAATACCACCCAAGGATGACTTTGAGATTTTAACATCTCTTTGGCTTTACTGTTCTGTGATTATTTTAAGGAGAGATATGGCAATTGGGCACATTTTTAGAGTTTTTGTTTCTTGAATTCTAAAAGTAAAAACTTGGAGAGGTAGTTTGGAGCCAAAGTACTGGGTATCCTCATGGTTTGGGAAGTTTCGTTAAATGTCCCTATCTGTGCCTCTCCCATGAGTGTGTGGAAAGGTCATTTGATATATGAGGGATATCATAGGACTGGAGGAAAGGTGTGTTGGCTGTGGTACTGTAAGTTTTTGTTCAGTATAGTAATTTGTATTTTTGTGGCAATATTTTTTATTTCTAATTAACATGTAATATTGGGCTGGGATTTAGCTCAGTTGGTAGAGCACCGCTCTGCAGTCTCTGAGGTCCCAAATTCCATTCCCAGCACTGCAAAATGGTAGAAGGACATGGCAATCCACTCCCAAGGCAATCTCAAAACAATCAGCCATTGAAAACTCTATGAGGGTTGCTATGAGTTGGATAGGACTTGACAGCACCTAACAACAACAACAACAACAACAACAACAATGCAATATATTGGCTTTCATAATGGCATTTTCATACAAACATATTATGTACTTTGCTCTTACTCATCCTCTCCTTGACCTCTCCTTTTTTTTCTCTCCCCTCTCACTTTTCCCTTCCCTCCTTCAGGTGGTCTTCCTTTTACTGTCAAGTCTCATAGATACGTTTTGGTTTGTTTTGTTTTCCAATCTAGCTTCTTCATGTGAGATAGAACGTGTGGTATTTCTTTCTGAGCCAGGATCACTTAATTAAATATGATGTTCTCCAGTTTTACCCACTTTTCTTTATACCTGAATGAAATTCTGCAGTGTATCTATATCATGTTTTCTTTATCCATTCTTTATCTATTCATATGATGATGGACATCTGGGCTGATTCCACATCTTGGCTATTGTGAACAATACTGTAGTCAACATGGAAGTGCAGGTGTTTCTGCAGTATGTTGACTTAGTTTCCTGTGGGTATTTAAGACAACCAAAGCCCCCAGCAAAGATAGGATGAACATGTAATCATGTTTTCTTTAATTTTCAATGCAGAAAGGTGCTTTGTGTGTTGTCTGCAGGGACTTTGTGTCTTATTTTCATTTTTCTTTTAGTTAAAATTATATAACTTGCCCAGCAGTTTTTCAGATGTTGGCCAGGGTGTATAAACAGTTGTTTATAATTCTTTGTGGTCAGAGAGATTCTAGCTTTACGACTACCTCTTTGCTTAAAATATCTCTGAAAAAATTAAAGGCAATGATTGGAGGGATTGGTAATTGGTACACATCACGAGAATATTTTGTCCAAACAGACAGAACCATCATGAGATGAAGAAGGAATGGAAAATCTGTCCATCTAGCAAAACAAAATATGCTATCTTTTTCTGTAACATGAAAGAGAAGGACAATTTCTAGTGTTGGGTAGAGTGACTGAGAGATTGGCTAGAATAGACTAAGAAATAGAACCATCTCTGGAGATATAAATAATATTATCAAAGGCAAGCTACTTACTTTCTTACCTAATGCTGTAGATTGGATTCTTCTATACATAGACCCTGGGATAGAGCTTGTTATCCTTAGGTACCATTGAGTACAGTCTGACTCATAGCGACCTTATGTACAACAGACAAGGCACTCCATGAAACTGTGTCATGTCTGGAACTATGGTCAGTGTTTCTCTGCTATTCATAGGGTTTTCGATGGCAGATTGTTTTGGGAGTGGGATGCCAGTCCTTCTCCCTGCTCTACAGCACATGGAATTCCCAGGCAGTCTCCCATCTAAGGACTAACCAGGCTAATCCTACTTAGCTTCTGATATCAAATGAGATTGGATACCAGGGTGGCATAGCTGTAGGGCTTAGAGCTTAGTTTATAGGATACTTATTAAAGGATCCACATCTGTGGGAGTAAGGGGTGGGCAGAAGACAACTAAGCTGCGGTACTCACCCAACAAAGGCCTCAGGCAACCCTATGGGGCATACTGTAGGTAGAATGACTCTTCTGAATTGCTCCCTATTGGGCAGAAATGGCTGGACATTTATACTTCCACATGAATCAGAGTAGTGGGTGTAACTTTGTGGCTCCCTATGGCCGAGAAATCCCTGACATCACTCTAATCAACTGGAGCAAGTCTTTGCCTGAAGCAGGATCTGGGTGAAGCTACACATTTTTGTGAATTTAAATTGCCTGGGGTTTAGCTCAGTTGTTAGAGTGCTTTTCTGCACTCTCTGGTGCCCTGAATTTGATCCCCAGCACCATAGAATGGAAGAAGGACCTGGTAGTCCACTCTTGAAACAATTCTCAAACAGCCATTGGATGTGACTCAGTGGCACCTAAAAACAACAGGAAGTGTGGAAGTAAATCAGCAAGCTGTTAAGCATATTCAAGGATGCTCATATTTTAATTAGTCTGGCAGTTAAACATATATATATATATATATATATATATATATATATATATATATATATATATAACATGGTTTCAAGAAACTCATATCCAAAAAAGAAGAAACAAAAAAGAAAAATATATACTCAAAAGGGAACAATTAAGTAATAGGTAATGGGTGACTTTTAGGTTACTAAGATTGTTATTGTTGTTAGGTGCCATGGAGTCGGTATCCGACTCATAGCGACCCTCATAGGGTTTTCAATGGCTGACTGTCTCAGGATTGCCTTGGGAGTGGCTTGCCAGGCCCTTCTTCCATTTTTGCGGTGCTGGGAATTGAACTCAGGGCCTCAGAGACTGCAGTGCAGCGCTTTACCCACTGAGCTAAATCCCAGCCCCAGGTTACTAAGATAGAAACAAAGAAATGAACATTGGTATCAGGCCAGTTTTGAGAAACTATTCTAAATAAACACTTTTAAGCAAAATTGAAATAGTTTTAATATTATCTGATAAATAGATATGAAAAAATTATAAAAGTTCTTTTATTACTCTTGTTGTTGTTGTTGTTGTTGTTGCTAGGTGTCCTTGAGTCGGTATCCGACTCATAGCGACCCTCATAGGATTTTCAATGGCTGTTTCGGGATTGCCTTGGGGAGTGGATTGCCAGGTCCTTTTCCCATTTTTGCGGTGCTGGGAATTGAACTCAGGTCCTCAGAGACTGCAGCTCAGCGCTCTACCAACTGAGCTAAATCCCAGCCCATTATTACTTAGTTATGGTAATTCATGTACAAATTAAACTGGTTTGTCAAATTTGTTTTAAAAGACAGCTACATAATTTTCTTCAAATTTTATTACAGAACAGAATATAAAATATTTTGTGTATATAGTACTGATTTTAGTTTCTCAAAAAATAGTGTAGTTAGTTGGGGCTTTACTATAATTTTCTTATGGACCCAGATATTTACTGATACAAAAATTTTAGGAATTTGTAAATTCAAACATGGATGCTCAACTTAATTGAATTATAGTTAATATCCTTCTGATATTTTTTGTTGTTGTCCTTATTAACTCCAAGCAATGGATCAGGTTATGCAGATCCTAGAATTATTCGCCTTGTACTATCTGAGTAAGATTTTTGGGTGGTACAATTTTCTGAGTAGTTTTTTATTTTTAATGTCAACAGTCATTACACTGTTCTGTCATTTATAGCTTATTAATGACTTTTCTGTTACAATCTGAGGCCTCCTATAATTATTATATTGATATAATTAATAAATAATCTTATGCTTGGAATTATTTTTAAGTCAAGGTGAATAGAGATAAAAAATGCAAAAGTACTTGGTCACCCAATAATAGTTTTCATTTGTGTATTCTCATCTATAAAGATATTTAACAACATAGAAAAATACTGTCTTACATGTTTACAAAGTCTAAATGCTCAGCTTAAATTTTCAAATAGTGTTATAATCTGTCCTTTCAAGTATGATTTTATATGTATTATATACATTTTAGTTATTAAATTTTATGTTTAAGTGAGAGGAGATACCAGTAGCTCAGAAGACAAAATAAAAAGTTCTTTAGATTATTGTCTGTTTAGATTATTGTCTATTATTGTCTGTGTGAGGCAATAAAAAGTTATTGTTTGTTTTTAGCATATTCTGCCTAGATGGCAAGTGATTTTTTTCCTTGCCCACCTTCACTGTGCATTCTCAGAAGGGCCTGTTAATTTTTACGCTTTTATCTGCTTTTGGCAATTCCAGGACTGTAGATAACTGTAAGCAAACAGACATGAAGAGTGAAATTGCTAATGTTTGCTATGGAGCTATTTTGTTATGGTTGATCTATGGTACTGTTACCTCTCTGTTGTTGTTGTTGTTGTTAGGTGCTGTTGAGTAGGGTCCCACTCATAGTGACCCTCATAGGGTTTTCAATGGCTGATTGTTCTGGGATTACTTCAAGAGTGGATTGCCATAGCCTCCTCCCATTTATGTGGTACTGGGGATCAAACCTGGGTCCTCAGAGAGTGTGGAGCAGCACTCTGCCAACTGAGATAAACCCCAGCCCCGCTACCTCTTTAGATCTTTCTTATTCTTAGACAATTTTACTGTCATCTGAAAACTATTATTGATTTCTTTTTAATTCAGACCTCAAATTTAGAATAATACAACCAAAAAGGTGTCTTCTGTACCCTATCAATTGCTGTTGTTGTTGTTGTTAGGTACCATCAAGTCAGGTCCAACTCATAGTGACCTATGTACAACAGAATGGAATATTTCCTGACACTGTGCCATGCCTAGAATTATGTCAGTGTTTCTCTGATATTCATAGAGTTTTCAGTGGCAGATTGTTTCAGGATTGTTTTGGGAGTGGGTTGTCACCTCTTTCTCCTGTTTTTGCAGTGCTGGAGATGGAACCTGGGACCTCAAAGGGTGCGGAGCAGCACTACTAACTGAGCTGGGTTTGTTCCCTAGCACTGCAAAACTGGGAGAAGGACCTGGCAATCCACTCCCGAAGCAACCCCAAAACAATCAGCCATTGAAAATCCTGTGAGGGTCTCTGAGTTGGACGCAACTCAGCAGCACTGCACAACAACAACAATAACAACAACAACAACAACATCAATTGCTAGATATCATTAAACAATTTATCGTCACTTTTTTTTCAGTAGTAGAGGGTTGAACCCAGGGCCTTCTGCATGCTAGGCAAGTGCTCTACCACTGAGTCACACCCTCAGCTTCTTTTTTTAAGTTTTTTATTTTGAGACAGGATCCCACTAACTTGTATAAGCTGCCTCTTGCCTCCTACCTCTGCCTGTAGAGTAACTGGGATTACAGGTGTGCACCATAGAACCTAGCTTGTCCTCATTTTATAACTTAGAAAGTGGCACTCATGACTAAGAAGTGATATTAGAAATAATTAATTTGCTTTGTATGTCTAGCATGTTCATTCTTAGTTCGATAGACTGGTAAGAATTGCCTTTTACTAGGGTGCAAAACTTATAGAAAATTGTCAAATTGAAAAAGCACCTCAGCTTTCCCTACGTTAATTTTGTGCAAGTGAAATACTATCATATAAAGATATTTTAAATAGTGGTTAATCCTTTTTAATGTGTATAGATTCCTACTTTTATTCTTATGCAAGAGGAGATATGTTATCAACAAATAGACTTCTGAAAAAATTTTATCAGATGTTAGTGATTATGGCATACATAGTGTAAAGGACAGACACTAAGGTTATTTGGATTCACCAATCCTTTTGCTGACAACTTATTTTTGCCTTCATAATAATCAATTCAATCATCATGAAATGTTACAGGAGGTCCACATGCTTCAGAAATATGTCCCAATAAAATAATTCACTCTTCTCCATTCTGATATAGTTCCTGGAATAAAAGGACAGTATACTTATCAGTAGGGGATTTTTTCTATTCTCATATATCTGTCTGAAACCAAAGCCATATGTTTCAGGTTGGCAAATGTTTCTGAAAGTATTATGAAAGACAACTTAAGAATATTGGTAGAAAGGCCATTAGCAGATTCTCTTAACTACTATTTTTTCTTTATCGCAATGGTGAGGATCAAACCCAAGTCCTTGCACATGCTAGGCAAAGGCTCTACCAGTGAGCAATACCCCCAGCCCCTCTCTTTACTATTTTAATGTATGTAAGTTTCAGGAAATAGACTCATGGATGCATAGTGATAGCACCAAGGAGATTCAACCTATGTGGAATTTAAGACCCATAATTTGTAGGATCATTTTTTTTTTCCTGAAACAGATAATATTATGAAACTAGACTTACTGGCCACTATCAGTGGAATGAGGTAGAAATGAGTAAAATGAATCACAAAATATCTAATAATGATTACTTCTTGGAACATTATTTTTAGTAATGTATTTATTAATAGGTATATAATGAAACCCTTCTCTTACTTTCCTCCCTCTAATTTTCAATTTACTGGGCTATTATTGTTCTAACTGTAGTTTAAACTGTGTTTAAAATTATGATTAAATACCTACTAAGCTATACTTGCCTTTGTTGTTGTTCTTCTTGTTAGGTGCCGTCGAGTCGGTATCCGACTCATAGCGACCCTCATAGGGTTTTCAATGGCTGACTGTTTCGGGATTGCCTTGGGAATGGATTGCCAGGTCCTTCTCCCATTTTTGTGGTGCTGGGAATTGAACTCGGGACCTCAGAGACTGCAGCGCAGCGCTCTACCAACTGAGCTAAATCCCAGCCCTAGTCATATTTTAATTTTACAGTGTTCGCCCTACGGTTTAAACTGGCCTGGGGGGAAAAACTAGTAAAGAGGAACTTCTTCCTGCCAAATTAGAGTGATTAGGGCCTGTTTTACCTTCCTGCCTAAAATACTAAAAAATGGAACAAATATGTGGAACAATGTTTTCCAAGATCATTTACATCAGGCAGTGAAGATTAACAACAGTGACCCTAAGAGAAGGAAAATGAGAGAGTATTACAAATACCTTCAGAGAATTTAGGCTGTAGCATAGAGAAGGGGATCCCAGTCAGAGCCCACAGAGTCACTGAGTTTAAGAGAGGGTGCTGAGTATCTGGGAAGAACAAAGTGACTTGGAGTTGTCAGGACAGAATGCTAAAAAGGACAGGGCTATACAAAGAAAGAATTTCAGAGTGTTCCCCATTGAGTATCAGTTAGAACATATGTGTAAAAAAATTACCTGAGGACAGGGAAAGAACTGAGAGGATTAGAGGGAAAGTGCTTATACAGGGCCAGAAGCAGTGTTGTATGTTAAGATTCATGGGGTTTTGCACAGACTACAAAGAACAGTCTAACTTCAATAGTGGGCAACCATCTTAAACTGACTACTGTTCCAGAACCACCTACCAAATCTTAAAGCATGACCAGAAATGACCCAACTGTTTCCAAGTAACTTAACTCTATCCTAGAAAAATGTTCAAGAAGATTTATAGGAGTACAAAAATACCCAGTACCCAATAAGGTAAACTTCATAATGTATGACATTCAGTTAAAAATTACCAGGTAGTAGCCAGGCGAGGTGGCACACACCTAAATCCCAGAGACTTGGGAGGCAGAGAAAGGAGGATCATAAATTCAAGACCAGAGGCAGTCTGAGTAATTTAGCAAGACCCTGTCTCAAAAAGGGAAAAGAAAAGTGTGTGGGGGGGGGGGCTGGAGGTGCAGCTCAGTGGTCTAGTACTTGCAAAGCATGCAAGTGTGAGGCCCTGGATTCAACCCCCAGCACCCG
>VMDO01036044.1:0-15512 GCA_007922755.1 Pedetes capensis
GTTGTCATGGCACAACTCTAAAATAAACAGTCATTAAGAATAATAAATCTGAAGATTTACAATAGTATGAAAATTGTTTTGTTGTGAAAATACTTCTATTAAAATGCCAATTGAAATTTTATGATAACAATATGTCATAGTTAAGTAGAAAAGCAGAAATATAAATCAATTCATCAGGAAAACAAAGACTGGAAAACAATTCACCAAATGGTCATAATATTTGGCTCTGGATGTTGACTGTGGATGATTTTTTCCTTAGTTTCTACATTTTCATGATTGACTAATTTTTTTAGTTAGCATGTTTCCCCCCTCCCCCCTTGGAATACTTTCAAGATATCATTACTTTAAAATAAATTTCTGTGTTCAAAATAAATTATTTTTTAAAAAGAAACAAATGGGAATTTTCAGTTCAAGCCATCTTATTCTAGAATACCACCATGACAACTTTCCTCCTATTTATGCCATTAACCCAGAATAAGGGTCAGGGAGGCCTACAACCCACAGCAGCTAACAACAAAGGAAAGAAAGAGATAAAGAGAGAAAGAGAGAAAGAAAGAAAGAAAGAAAGAAAGAAAGAAAGAAAGAAAGAAAGACAGAAAGACAGGGAGAGAGAGAGAGAGAGAGAGAGAGAGAAAGAAGGAAAGAAAGAAAGAGGAAGAAAGGAAGGAAGGAAGGAGAAAAGGAAACGAAAGGAAAGAAGGAAAGAAAGGAAAGTAAAGGAAAGAAATGAGGGAAAGTATAGAAAAGAAAAGGAAAAGAAAAGAAAAGGAAAAGGAAGGAAGGAAGGAACAGGAGGGAGAGAAAAATCCTAATTTCTCTAACCTAAAGGTCAGGAAAAGGAAAGCCCAGCAGGGACTTAATTAGAATCCATACCCAGTGGTACTGGGGCCCAAACTACCTGCAGCATCAATGACATTAGTTCTTGAGGAACCAACTTGTCTTTTGCCCACATCTGTCAACAACAGCAATATTCTCAGCAGCAGCATAACTTGGAGAGGCTGATATAATATAAGCCTGGTAGCAATAGTGAGGACAATCAAGCCCCAGGAATGGTAGTGAAGGATCCTGGTAAACCAGTACCCTACCCTATACTAAAAGACATCATATAAACCTGTATCTTCCATGCTGGTCACATTAGCAGGCCTACTGTACCCTGGCCCTACAGCTAATGGCAGAGAACCACTCAGGCTCAATGATTCCTGGGTCTAAACCAATTATGCAGATGGTAACCTGGGACTAGAAATCTCTTTAACCTCTACCGAATTGTAGAGCGCCACCTAGACACTGTGAATAGTGGTCTTATGCCCAATGACAGAAGGCATCCCAGGTAGGTGCTTCCCTCCCTCGTGGCACCCACAGAAATAAAGAAAGTCACCAATATCAGGTAGCCAGAAAACAGAGCTGGGAAGATTCTCTCTGTTCTGTGTGTCCAGTATCCTGTGAACCATCATCTAACTTGATGAATGGCTGACAGAGCACCTTCCAGTTCTACAGGCAGCACCAACATGGATCCAGAAAGATCTCAAGCAGAAACAGGAGGATGAGACAAACAAGAGTAACAGCACCACAAGGACTCAGAATACTAAGTTATTCTGGGAATTGTAGCCTAAAAAGGAAGGCTAGAATTTACATGTTTAAACCTAAAGAGTTGAGCAACTACTTGCTAAAATAGAGGATTCAGATAAAAGAAAAAATTTATGAACATAACACTCAAAATACCCAGGATACAGTCAAAAATCATTTTGATATCAAGAAAAAGGAAAATTGCAACTTGAATGAGAAAAAAATTGACTGATCAGCAAATACCAAGGTACAAAAGTGACCTGACAATCTTTAAAGGCAGCTTCAGGGGGGAAAAAAGACCTATAGAAGGGACTACAAATTCCATGGAACCAGATGAAAAAACAATTAAAACTGGGACAAAAAATAGAAGTTACAAAAAGCAACCAAATTATTGAAATTATTGAACTGAAAAACAAAACAAAACAAAACAAAAACCTGAGGGATGGGCTTAATGGTACAGTGCAGATAACTGAAGGCAGAGCTAATCTCTAGAAGAGAGTGATAGAATTTAGTCAATCCTTACAACGGAGAACAAGAATGATGGAAAAAAAATGAACAGAGAATCAGGGACCTGTAGAGAATAACAAAAGATTTCACTTTTGTATCATTGAAGTCTCAAATGGAGAGGAGAAAGAATGTGGAGCTTAAAGTGTATTCCAAAAATGTAATGGCTGAAAGCATCCGAAATTTGGATAAAGGCATAGACCTACATTTTCAAAAACCTGAGTAACCATAAAAATTAAAACTAAAGAAATGCTAGTAGATATAATAAGTAGCCATCTGAAAATAAAAAATAAAGATGTAAAAGAAGTCAGAGAATTGATGCACTACCTATATCAGAACACCAATTCCAATAACAATAGATTTGTCATCTTGAATCCATGGAAGCCAACAAGAAGTAGTGCCACATTTTTCAAGTGTTGAAAAGAAAATAAATGCCAACTAATTCTGTATTTGGTGATTGTATCTTCTAGTCATTAATGGAATATAAAGATAGCTTCTGACACAAGAAAACTAAGGAAATTTGTTGCTAGAAGAACTATCTTTAAATGATGGCTAAGAAAAACTCAAAACATTAAGGCAAAAGTAACAGAAGTCTTCAAACTTCAGGAAGGAAAGAAAAACAGAATGATAAAAAAACAGGAGAAAGTATAAACTATTCTTCTCCTCATGAGTTTCTTAACTCATAGTTGATGATTGAAGGAAAATCATAATATTAGTTGTGTTGTAGAAAAAATCTGAGACAATTACAATTTAAACATAGCCACTGAATCTGGAGATGTAGCTCAGCAGTGGAGTCCTTGCCTAGCACGCCCAAAGCCCTGTATTTTATCCCCAGCACCACAAAAATATAAACAGACAAAGCAAACAGCAAACAAATAATAAAATGTCATATATGTTAAGCCCTATATATCAATAATGATTTTAAATAAAAATAGTTTCAGTACATAATTTATAAATATACAAACATATAGTAGATATTTATATCACTAAGTGTGTTTTTCACCAGAAATTTACTGTAAATAAACTCACATGGGTTGAAGTTACAATGAAAATAAATATATCATGCTAAGAGTACTTCTACGTGGAAATTTGGCTGTACTAATATGAGACAGAGTAGACTTTAGAATGAAAAATATTGTTTAGTAAAAAGAAGGACATTCCAATGGTCAATCCACCAAGAAGACATTGATCTTAAATGTGTATGCAGAAAACAACATAGCTTTAAAATACATTGTGGCATGCAGAATCATCTCTATCACCACCAAGGATATGCACATCATAATCCATGGAATTTGTGAAAATTATCTTCAATGGCAAAAAGGTATTAAGATTGCAGATGGAATAAAGGTTATTAATTATTTGACCTTAAAATAAGGAGGTAAATTATCCTAAATTATCCAGGTAGGTACTATGTAATCACATAGGCCTTTAATAATGTAATGGGAGGGCAGAAGAGTAGGTCAGAGTTAAGTGACAAAAGAAGAGGCAGAAGAAATTCACAGCATGAAAGGAATTTGACTTGTCATTTCTGGCTTTGAAGATAGAGAGAAAGAGCTATGAGCCAAGGAAAACAGACAGCCTGCAGAAGCAGAAGATGGACCTCACTTGACAGCCATCAAATAAATGGGGAGCTTGGAACTGCAGCCATAAGGTACGGAATCTGACAACAACTCGAATGAAGGAGGAAATGGATTTTCCCCTAGAGCACCCCAAAAGGAACACAGCTTTGTTGACAACTTGATTGTAGCACAGTGAGAACCATCTTAGACTTCTGACCAATAAATCTGTAAGGTAATAAATCCATGTTATGATGCTAAAGTTGTGGTAATCTGTTAATGCAACATCTAGAACTAGTACATACAGGAGACAAAAACTGATACCGTTGAAAGAAGAAACAAATGAATAATCTTAGTTATGAATTCAGTACCCTACTCTCAGCAATTTATAGGTAGAACTGATATACAGAAAATTAGCAGAGATATAGAGTTATTGCACAAGTCCGTCAATTAACAGGGTACAAATGATATTTATAGAATCTTGTATTGAACAATAGGCGTACACTTAAATTCCATCATTGTTGCTGTTGCTAGGTGCCATTGAGTCGTGTCCGACTCATAGGGACCCTCAAAGGGGTTTCAATGGCTGATTGCTTTGGGATTGCCTTGGGAATGGATTGCCACATTCTACTCCCATAAATTCCACCATAAGAATCCCTAAGCTTTACCCATTAGATGCCAGGAGGTCCCCAAATTCAAAAAATATTGATACATATCTTTTTATTATGTGAATAAACCCCTCAAACTTGGTCTTTGGTTCATCTGTTTTGATTGAGCCTAAATATTAGCCTCTTTTTAAGTTGAAGACATGTGATTAAGGCTGTCTGAATGAGTGCTTAAAAGTCACTGAAGTGTAGTAAGAGTTGAGCAAGGGAATAGTCTTTTCCAATGGAGAGATGAACAATGGCTAAAACAACATAGAGCAGGCTAGAGCTCTCAGACAAAGACTCTTTCTTCCTGTGGGGTCCTTGGACTGCTTTCCATCCCTCCCTGGGTATTCCCTTTGGATGATTTTCTTGGAAAATATTCACATTGATCTTTGGTTTATTCCATTGCTTCTCAAAGGAGCCAAAGTTAAAAACTGACCTTGAGCTCAAGTAACTTCTAATGTGTCACATATGGAGGCAGGGAGATAAAACTCTGTCTTGAGGTTCGGAGAAGGAATAATCCTGCCAAAGCAGTGTTCTCAATAGCCTTGATGATAATAATAACAATAACTCCATATAGTAGTAAAGCCCTTTACATTTACCAAATGTTTGCACATACATTATAGTATGGGGTTTTCATGACAATGCTCTGAGGTAGGTGAACAAATGTTATTTTCTTTATTATTTTCAGATGGAAAATGAGGCTCAGAATGTATGTGCTTTGTCTAAATTAATTTACCAGGAAGTATTATAGGTAACACTTGGACTTCAAATCTCATTTGTAACATTAAAGGAAACTTTACAGATAAAAACCACCATCACAAGCCAGCACATGAAATGCCTTAAATTGTGAATTTTTAGTATTATGTCCACATGCGCGGCTGGGATTTAGCTCAGTTGGTAGAGGGCCACTCTTCACTCCTGGAGGTTACAGGTTCGATTCCCAGAACCACAAAAATGGAAGAATGTGGCAATCCACTTCTGAGGCAATCCCAAAACAATCAGCCATTGAAAACCCTATGAGGGTCGCTATGAGCCCGATACAACTCGACAGCACCTAACAACAACATGTCCACATGCATTTTCATTTTATATAACAATCACAATGACAGTGTTGTATCACACAGTTTTATATTTACTTATTTATTATTTACTTATTTATTGCAGTTCTTGGAGATTGAATCCAGGGCCTTGAACATATATTACAAGGGCTCAATACTGAGCTGCACCCCCAGGTCATTTTTAGTTTTTTATTTTGAATCAGGGTCTCACTAAATTATGCAGGCTGCCTCTGGCCTTGAACTCACACTCCTCCTGGCTCTGCCTTCTGAGTGGCTGAAATTACTAGCATGCACCACCACAACTGGCCAGATTTTCATATGTATTATATAATAAAAATCAGGCCAGGTTGTACCCAGTATTCACACATGCTAGGCAAGTGCTCTACCACTGAGCCATACCCTTATTCCCCCCTTTTTTAATTTTTTGAGACAGAGTCTCCCTAAATTGCATAAGCTGCCTCTGCCCTCATACTCATGATTCCTGCCTCAGCCTCCTGAGTCATTGGGATTGCAGGCATGTGCCATGGCATCTGGCTTGTTGCATGTTTTTTAATAATTAAATCACTATTTTGTGAGGTAGGAAATTATAGTTCATTTCACCACTCACCAGTTATGCATGACTCTTCTCTTTGGTTGATTATTTACTTAGGATAAATACTAAAATCTGTGAAACTGTCAGAGTTTGAAGATTCCATATGCTGGTGTTGTGAATCATTGCTTTCTAATGTGGAACAAAAAAAGAAGAAATTTGCTTTGAGACTAGCAGTGTCCACATGAACAACACAAGCTCATCATAATTTCTAGAACATGTAAGGTTACCATTTCTAAGTTGTTTAAGTACAAAAGTAATGCTGCATTTGGAAAATATTCATTTAAAACAAATGTTATCTTTTCCATGATTAGTTAGTTCTAGGTCTTGATAGTTCTCATATTGTCAATAACCTATTTTATAATAAAAATTAATCTTTTTCATAGTTGATAAAACCATTTTCACATTTGTTTTTCTTTAACTTTAGGTTTTCATTACACAAATTTTCTCTTTGTTTTCTTCTGTAACTTCCTTTAAAGCAGAGAATTTTTTTTTTGCCTCATTCTGCTTGCTGTTTCTCTCTGACAGAAATTTATTGTAACGCTCTGTTGTTGTTAGGTAGTATTATTTTTAATCTGAATGAAATATCTTTGTAAGAATGTGCATCTAGCTTTTTAAAGTTTGGGATTTTGTTTTGATGCCGTTTACACATATATGTAGATTAAACATCAAAATAAGTCTATAAGGACTCTTTTAAAATATGAGGCACTCATGGACGTTCTTTAAATATCTCTATTCTTCAATATTGTCCACCTTCTACATTTCTAGCTGCATGTCTTTGTATTTACCTGCACATATTTAAATCATGTGCTAATATTGTTATATTTTCATTTTTCAGTTTTAAGTATTGTCTATTACCTTTTCCAGATAGGAGATATAGACTTAACTCCTTCTTCATTCCCAGTTGCTATATACATGCATGCCTTCAGATCCCACTCCCCCACTAAAGTTATATTTTTAAGTTGCTTAGAGCACTCCATCAATGTTATGTAAATGTTCTTTACAACTGAATCATGTTGCAAGCTACAATTACTTTTCCTATCTTGCATAAATTTGTTCTCCCTGGATTCAATGGATGTTTTATTTACTTTTGTTTTCTTCGTTGCCTGTGTTATTATGACTAATTCACCCCAAAACTTTTCCCCAGTGTTCAAATACATCCAGTTTCCTATCAATTGCATCTTCTTGGAAAACTTTTCTTCCAGAGACTGTCTTGCTCCAATCTGGACTGGTTATTCTCTAGACCTGCTGTGCAGTTTTAATCCCAGTATTTCTGGGTAGGCTACAATCATAGACTCCCAGAACACGAATTTATCTCTTGACCATGTAATAACCCAAGATGATGATCCTTGGTTAGTTGGTACCTCTTCTCCCTGTGGTGATTAAAGGATCTAGGTTTTTCACCTTGAGAATTCACTATCTTTTGGGGCCCTGAAATCACCTGCATCCTATTGCTTTAAGGGAAGTCAGAACAAGCTGATCATTTGTTAAAAACAGTAGCCTGAAAGTAGCACTTCTGTGTTAGAACCATCAGTTCTACCCACAGAACTTACCGTAAGGTCACAACTTAAAGGCAAGAGAATTTGGAGATATAGTTTAACTATGTGCCTAACAAGAAGAGGAAAGTGACACTTACTGAGCATTAGACATGTATTCCTTTTGCCACTTGCTGCTGTGGGATACCCTGTTTCCTGGGATCCTCTTCCTGTCTCTTGTATTTACTTTCTCAGTAGGTAGAGCACATCCTAAGTAGCTTTTTGAGAAAGGATAAGCATATGGTAAATTTTGGTGATTTTATCTGTTCAAAAATACCGTCACGTTATTCTCACACTTCATTGACATTTCAAATATAGAATTCTAGATTGAGAAACAATTTATTTGAAAATTTTGAAGGAATTCCACTAAAAGTTTTGATAGAATTGATGTTTCTGTAGAATCTAAGCCATTCTGCTCATAATCTTTTATATATTTTTTTTTCTCTCTAGAAACTTCAGGATCTTCTGGCCATTTGGATTCTAAAGTGACATAACAAGTTCTAATTTAATTGATTTTGCTGGATATTTGCTGTGATTTTTAATTATAGAACTCATTTTCTCCAACTCTAGGAGGGACTTCAATTATTTCTTTATAATTTTATCTTCAATGTTTTGCTTTTTTTTATAATGATGTCAGATACTAACCCTCTTGAGATGATAATCTGATATTCTTATTTTCTCTTTCCTATTTCCAATCTGTTTTATTTTCAAAATTTCTCATTAACTTCTACAAGTTCTAGCTATTTTTATTTTTAGCATATTTTTATCATATTTTATGTTTTCAGTTTTTATCATATTTTATGTTTTTAGTTTTCAAAACTTTTATTGGAATCATACTATCCCTTTTTGTGGCATACTATTCTTGTTTCATCAATGCAATCTCTTCTCTTATGGAATATGATGATGTATATAATACTTTTATTTCCCTATATAATCTGCTGTTGTTTTCTATTTATTTATTTCAGCTTCTCACTTAAGTTGGAAATTTTACTAAAATATCTAGGGATCCTTGGCTTTCTGCCTTTGTGCAAGAGTGACTGCCTAAGGACTAATTGGAATGGCTTAGCTCCATGAGTGGTATTTTCAGAAGCATCATGTGATTGTGAAAGCTGGACACTGAATAAGGGAGACTGGAGAAGAATTGGTGCTTTTGAATTATGGGCCTGGAAACAAATATTGAACATACCATGGGTGGCCAAAAGAAGCAACAGATCCGTCTTGGAGTGCAACCAGAGTGCTCTTTGGAAGCAAGGATTGCTAGACTGCATTTTATGTATGTTGTCAGGAGGGACCAATCATTGAATAAGGACATCATGTTTGGAACAGTGGCATGTCAACAACAAAAAAAGAAGAGCCTCAAGTAGATGGATTGACACAGTGTCTGCAACAATGGGCTTGAACAGAAGAAAGATGGTGTCCCTAGCACAGAATCGGGGAGTGTTTTGTTCTGTTGTACATAGGGTCACTGTGAGTAAGACTTGACTTACAGGGAACTAACAACAATAGTAACAATAATAAATTATAGTATTTGATAGCTGGTTAGTATAACCTAGTGATTGCTCCTTATCGGCTCATTTATTTGGGTAAGCCATTTGGACAAAATTCTGTGAAGACTCACTATAACCATACATAGTGGTACAAGCTTGTACTCACAACCACTTGGGAGGTGGAGGCAGGAGGATTACAGGTTTGAGGCCTGAGGCAGCCTACCTAACTTAATGAGACCCTGTTTCAATTTAAAAAGTATAAAAGGGGCTGGGGTGCCTCTCAGTGGCAGAGCATTGTAAAGTATACTTGAAGCTCTGGGTTCAGACCCCTAGTACCACAAATTAAAAAAAAAATAATAAGAATTGTCATGCAAGCAATTTGCTAATAATAACACATATTTTTTTGTTATTATTTTAAAAAGCAGACATGTTCTTAACATTAGTTCCCATTTCATTAATTTTATCTATCTTCCAGTATATGTTAGCTAGGATTGTCTCTATTCTAGGTCTAAATATTAGACATCCCATAGGCTAAAAATTTACCATAAAACATGACCAGTGAGTCTAATCTTCTCTAACTGGAAACACACAAAGACACATAATCACACACATACTTACATGTCGTATACATCTCTCTTAGATTTCTACTCTTTTGAATTTCCATGACATCCATTGTTTCAAAATATCCAGAGAGCTTAGCAGACATCTTGATGTTGTTGTTAGGTGCCGTCGAGTCAGTATCCGACTCATAGCGACCCACATAGGGTTTTCAATGGCTGACTGTTTCGGGATTGCCTTGGGAGTGGATTGCCAGGCCCTTCTCCCATTTTTGTGGTGCTGGAAATTGAACTCGAGACCTCAGAGACTGCAGCACAGCGCTCTACCAACTGAGCTAAGTCCCCCCCTTATCAGACATAGACTTTGACAATTTCAGTAACATCTCCTTACCATAGTAAAGATAATAAAAGACAACTTTGGCTGGGCACAGTGGCACATGCCAGCAACTCAGGAGGCTGAGCCAGATGGGATCACTAGTTCCAGGCTAGAGGTAGACTGGGTAATTTAGTGTGACTCCGCCTCAAAATTTAAAAAGAAGGTGGGACTGGATGTGCAGCCCACTTGCAAAATATATATATATAATGCCCTGGATTCAATCTCCAAGTACTGAAAGAAGGAAGGAAGGAAAGAAGGAAGAAAGGAGAAAAGAAAAAAGGCAACTTTCTAGATTCCTAGGAAAATAAGGTCCATAAGATGCCATCTCTAGAGCTAGGCATGTGCCTTATGCCTGTAATCCCAGCGACTTAGGAGGCAGAGGCAGGAGGATCTCAAGTTGAGACCAGAGGCAGTCTGTGTGATTTAGTGAGACCCTGCCTCAAAAAGTAAAAAAAAAAAAAAATGGGCTGGGAGTGCAGCTCAGTGGTACAGCACTTGCAAAGCATGCAAGTGTGAGGACCTGGGTTCAACCTCCCAGGACCACAAAAATTTTTTTTAAATTAAAAAACAAAAAATAAGATGCCATCTCTGATTTTCTGGATTCTTCTCTCTCTATATTCTCTAATATTTTCCCCTTACCAGATCTTCCTTACTGCTGAGGTGGAATATAAAATGATCTTTCACACTGCTCTTCTTAATATATATATTTCTGCTAGGACGAATGACATAATCATACAGAATTACATATACAGAATTACTTTTTTCCTTCATATAGATTTATTCAGGAAAAATATTTAATTTACTTTTACTATAATTCTACCTTCATCAAATCTAGCAAATAAATATTAACCATATAATCATTTTTGTGCTATATGTAACACAAATATGCTTATTAGACTAAGTTACTACTGTACTTTCCTAATGTTTCCCAGGTGCTAAAACTCATTTGTAGCTATTACAGTAGTCAGAGTGTAGAACAAGGAAAAAACCCCTCAGGTTTCATAATTGATATAGTGACAAGAAAAATCATTAAAAACTATGGAAAGAATTATAAAACATAATTCCATATTCATGAGAAATATTATGCATACATGGCATTCCTTGGAATGATAATTCAATTATTTCTAAAAGAAGTTTGTACCAGTCTTACACTGTTTTGTTTCTTATTCTGGGTCATATTCATCTTAGAGACTGAATGTGTGATTTTTGGCTTTTCTTGTGATCACTCAGAGACATGCAAACAATGGTGTGAACTTATTGGAACATTCCTCTCCTAATCTCACTGGAAAAGTATAAAGTTTTTAATGACCTATTTATGGTTTTCAAAAATTTCACTTAGGGTGGGAAACATTGGACTAAGCTACTTTTTTGCAGTCAAAAGTACATACCAAAACGAAGATAGTCTCTGAAAATTAGGAAAATAGGGTCCAAACATAAAATGGAATCCAAATGTTTGCTAAGAGACAGGCAAAGACAAAGTTCTCAGCCCATCCTGTCCATTCCCACTCCTTGAGAGTATCAAGAAGACTCTCAAAGTGTCCTTTGCAAATGTTGAAAGGACTAAGACTCATTCCAGAATGTGGTCGTTGTGACAACAGAGCTAAAATAAAGCAGCTAGAGTAAAACTCAAGGAGACAGGGAAAAGTGGCTCTCTTCTCCACAAATTCGAATTCCTTCAACTTCAGCTGTTTGATTTTGTTGACTTTGAAGACAGTCATCAGAGGATGAGTAACACCAATCTTTCCATTTTAAGGTCTTTGAATTCTTTCCTTTTGGCCTTCCCTGTAGAAGCATCCAAGAACAATACACTTTCCAATTACCCCCTGGCCTGTGGGCCCAGTCTGCACAGTATTCCCTTTCAGGAAATGAACTTCTCCAGGTTTTTGCTTTGCCTTTCCCTCCTACCTTCTTAGGCATATTCACTGGGTTAGAAAAGATGAAAAAAAAAAAAAACCTTTCAGTATTTTTGCTCATTGTTTATTACACAAGGAAAAACTAGATGTCTTAAATAATAAAACCCATGCTATATAAAGCTGGGGTTTCCTTATTGTCATTTCCCCCAGCTTCTGCAACAGAGCATGCACAGGTATTTCTGCCATTACCTGGCACAGTTAAGACAGCCATTTGGTGCAACTAAACAATAAGAATGAGGGCCAGATAATTAAGCTCAGAATAAATGTCAATGTTGTGCTAAATTCCCCCTTATAAGGCAATTGCCAACAAATAATGTGATTTATCTCTCAGAAAAGATTAGGGAAAGAGTAATGAGGAAAGAGAGATGAACATGTTCATGAATCAATTTTTTGGAAAAGTCTGAGTAAATAATAATCAAACTAATGGCAACTAGAAGGAAACACCCTAATGATTCTGGCCAGTCATGTCTTAACACAAACATGTAAATAGATGGAGTTTTAAGATTTCAGTGTTTTAAGACTGATTACACACACACACACACACACACACACACACACACACACACACACACACGCTGGTTTTAGTTTTTTAATCAGTCAATATAATAGCAATAAGAATCAATAAATTCAGGGACCAAAGTGGAGTAGAGACAGTATCCACTTCAGTGAAGATCCACTTACCTCCCCCAGGTTTCTAAGCAAATAATTTGTTAGGAAAATCAAGAGCTCTTTATCCCACAGGCTTTCTTCTTTGGCAGCATGGCTTGTGAGAGATGATGATGGACTTTAGTCAGTTTCTGCCATACTCTTTCTTATCAGGAGATTTGGCTAAACCTAATTTTCTTAGTGCCTTTGATTTCATGCATATAAATGGAGATGACATTAAACTTCGTTGATTGCTAAAGAGAGTTAAACATGATAAGGTATGACAGGGTATTCTATGGACTTCAAATTATACAATAAATGCTAGCAATATTTGAAAGCATTCATGAACTATATACTTATATGTTGTTGTTGTTGTTAGGTGTTGCCAAGTCATGTCTGACTCACAGTGATCCTCATAGGGTTTTCAATGGCTGATTTTTTCGGGATTGCCTTGGGAGTGGATTGCCATGACCTTCTCCCATTTTTACAGTACTGGGAATTGAACCCTGGACCTCAGAGACTACAGAGAGGTGCTGTACCAACTGAGCTAAATTCTAGCTCATATACTTATATATCATTCATATAACCCTGTACACTAGATCTTGGCCCCTGCAAAAATATATTAGTATAAAATTTCTGAAAGATAATTTGTAGGAAGCATAGTTAATTTTTATACCACTAATCGACATATTCACATGTAGGAAGCTATTCTGAGAAAATAATCATGTTTGGACAAAATTTCACTCACAAATGTGTTCATTGCAGTACTACTTGCAATAACCAGACAACTGAACTTACTCCTAATGTCTAACAGTAGAATATACATCTGTAGTAGAGTTATCATGTAATCTTTCAAGGGTCATGCTTTCAGTGAAAGCTAAATGGTATGAGCATTGGAAATGGTCATATTATGTTAAAAATATCATAAAATTATAAATACATTAGGATCCAACTTATAGTTCATACACATTTATATGTGTATATACATATGCACATTGTTGTTGTTAGGTGACGTCAAGTTGCTTCTACCTCGTAACGACCCTCATAGGGTTTTCAATGGCTGTTTCAGGATTGCCTAGGGAGTGGATTGCCATGCCCTTCTTTCATACATATGCACATACACACTAGAAAAATGGAAAAAAAAACTCAAATGATTGACAGTTTGATTGTTTTTAATGTGATATAGATTTGTAGATAACTTTTATTTTGTGAACTCTCCAAATTTTCTTAGAAGTTATGAATTATTCAACCATAAGAAAGATGTTTTTTAAAGTACTGTGTATTTTCTACTTTCATAAACCATCAGGGAATAAGGGTAGAATTTACTTCACCTTACAGAGCCCAAATAGGGAAAGTAATGAGAAATAATTCTAAGTAACAGAGAGCTGCTGTTTCCTCCCTTTATATTTTAGTCAGTGGCATGGAGATTATACAAATTGAGAGGTCTTTTTATAACTCAATATTTGTAAAATATGGCTTACAAGTACAAATACACAAGAATCACTATAAGTTGACTGAATCAATAATATGAATTATGCATACATAAAATTAAATTTTCCAAACATATCCATATGCATTGGTGGTTAATAAACTGTACATTCATTTTAAATGATTTTTTAATGCAATCAACAGAAACTATAAGTGTAAGGATTCTTAAGAAGAGGCCTGAAAAACGCTGATAGTTTTAAGGACTCCTCATACACCTTTTGGGAGAAATGAACAAATTGAGTCTCAAACATCAAGTCATAAGAGATAGCACGGAAGCAGTCAAAGATTATGGGATATATCATAGTGCCTCGTTGTTGTTAGGTGCCGTCGAATCAGTGTTGGACTCATAGCGACCCTCATAGGGTTTTCAATGGCTGTTTCAGGATTGCCTTGGGAGTGGATTGCCAGGCCATTCTCCCATTTTTGTAGTGCTGGGAATTGAACTCGAGACCTCAGAGACTGCAGCGCAGCACTCTACCAACTGAGCTAAATCCCAGCAATCATAGTGCCTATGATTTTTAAAATGTATGTCTAATTCACACATGATAATTGTACAATTTTTATGGGGTTATTGTTGTTAGGTGCCATCAAGTCAGGTCCAACTTATAGAGACCCTATGTACAACAGAATGAAACATTCTCCAACACTGTGCTGTGTCTGGCCCTATGTCAATGCTTCTCTGCTATTCACAGAGTTTTTAATGGCTAATTGTTTGGGGATTGTTTTAAGAGTGGGCTGCCAGATCCTTCTCCCATTTTATGCAGTGCTGGGATGGAAACCAGGACTTCACACAGTTCAGACCAGCACTCTACCAACTGAGCTAAACCCCAGCCTATATAGGGGTATATTAATTCAATACATGTATATAACATAAAATGATGGAATCCGAATATTTAACATTTCAGTTCCTTAAACATGTATCATTTCTTTGAGTTTGTGGCCTATCTTCCAGCTCTTTATAAAATTTGTAATAAATTGTGAACTGTAGTCATCCTATTCTGTTGTGTAACCCTAGAAGTTCTTCCTTCTATTTAACTTTATTTTGGTATCTGTTATCCAATCTTCCTTTATTCTTCCTCCATTCCCACTCCCACCCTTTCTACCCTGGGGTAATCATTATTCTACTCTCTTTTTCCATAACATTTACTATTTTAGCTTCAGTACATGAATGAGAACACGCAATGTTTGTCTTTCAATACCAGGCTTACTTACTTAAAATGATGCCTTCCAGTTCCATCCATTTAGCCTCAGGTGACAGGATTGAACCAAGGACCAGACAAATGAGCTTCAAGAAGGATAATAAATGTATTTAATTAAAATCCATCAAATATATTTAAATCCATGAGGTCATAACAGTAATTTTTAAGAACCTAATTGTTCAAATTTACAGAATCTTGAAGACTCAATTTTCTATCTTAGAAACTGGTAAATAAAGGAAAAGAATCAGGCATTGATATCTCCTTTCCCAGATTAATTGTATAATTAGATAACTAATTGGTAGTTGAGGAAAAATATCTATTTTAAAATGTAAGTCTTTTTAATTATATCCCATCTGCCAAGTAAAATGAAAATTATGAAACTAAGACATCAA
>VMDO01036045.1:0-15452 GCA_007922755.1 Pedetes capensis
ATTTTAATTATAGATATTCAATTTCTATTGTTTAAAACATGGTAAATAATGGTTAAATTAACATGTAAATTTTATGATATAAATGTTATGTAATAATATAATTAATTGCTATTTTTAAGTTTTTCATCTAATTTCCCTCCATTTTACTAATGTAATAGTAAATTTTCTCATTTACTACTTTAATTTTTAATTCTATACAGAGTTGCACTTTGGTTTTAGAGACTGAGCTATTGTTTAAAACCTAATCTAATGCATGTAGATAAAAAAAGGAACCCTAAAAGGTAAAGTAGTCAATCTATATATTTACAAAGATTTTATGTTAAAAACATATAATAAAAGTGAAACTGAATTTCTAAAAGTTTCAATTATAAACAAACAAGATTTAATGAGCTCCATTCTTTGAAAAACTGTTTTTGTGGTTCTTTACTTATTTGGGTATATATAGTTTATTATCATTTGTTGTTGCTAGGTGCCTTCGAGTTGGATCAGATTCATAGTGACCCTTATAGAGTTTTCAATGGCTGATTATTTTGGGATTGTTTCAGAAGTAGGCTGCCAGCTTGTTCTCCTATTTTTGCAGTGCTGAGGATCGAACCCAGGGCGTCAAAGAATAGATATTGTTACTTTACCAACTGAGCTAAACCCCAGCCTCATAGTTTATTATATTACATGTTAATTATAAATATAATAAATAATATAAATATAATAAAAATAATATAAATATAATAAAACTTGAAGAAAAGATAGCTTTTTATTAGTAAATACTAATAAAGTACTATTGACTTAGTGCATTTTCAAAATAAAATAGGCATAAGTAATTAGACAAATTGCATAATCTTTGTTGAAAATGCTTTATTAAGAAGTTGTTAATCCAAATGTTTTATCTGAATTTCTGTTTTTCACATTGAGAAACCACATATAAGTCAGCATAAATATCATAGGACAACAATATAGGTATCTTTAACTTCAACAGAAGTTCTCAATAGTAATTTTGGACATAGGGAATTAACAGCATTTTTCATGTAAGCTTATGTAGTTGTACGAATGGATTCTTGAAAGAGAAAGTAAACAAAATATTTTTGAGAGATGGAAGATAGAGGAAAACAAATGAGATGGAAAAGAAAGGAGGTAAGTAAATTCTCATTTTAAAAACTCTGTTGATAATTCAGCTGCATTGCTAGGTAGAACTATATTTATCAGCCTTGTTCAAAATATGAGTAAAAAAGGAACTTTCAAACTCTTTCCTTTAGTCATAATAACATATTACCTGTAATAAGTAAATTAATTAAACACTTTTGATATTACTTATGAAGAATTCATGTTTAAGAACTTTCAATAAGCAGGGACTCCAGGAGGCTGAGGCACAGGGATCCTGAGTTCTGTGTTTGAGACCAGAGATAGCCTGCATAAATGAGCAAGATCTTGTCTCAAAATAAAAAATGTAAAAAGGGCTGGGGGTGCAGCTCAGTGATAGAGCACTTGCCTAGCATGTGTGAGGCCCTGAGTTCAACCCCCTAATACTGTTTTTAAAAAAAGACTTGCAACATATGCCATTCCTATTTTTTAGGTGTGGCTTTATTTGCTTATCTAACATAAATACCTTGGATATTATGATAAATTGTGCTCTACTAGGTATCAAGAAACTTCAGTTACTAAGAAGGCTGTGCTAATTTTTGAGCTGAAAAAACTATAATAAATTATGTTTTTCTCCTGAACTTGACTATAAAAATTGAGGATCACTCTAAACTGGAGTTGTGCCTCATTATCAAGGAAAGGAATATGGTTAGTAACCTGCTATCAAATATATCTAGTGCAATAAATTAGAGCACAAGTTAATCAGAGTGCATGTTCTATGGTAACGATTTTGTTCATGAAACTTTTGTTATTTTTACACAAATTTTCTTGTCAAGTTTGGAAAACATGCTTAAGTAGTATGTCAAGTAGCAAACAAGGTCTCATAGTGGATTTGGCCTTACATTGAATAATTTAAAAACTTTCATTCATACATCAAAGAAAGATTTGGAGAAAACTATAACTCTTCTCCTATTGAATATACCATGGACTGACAAAAGAATCAACAGATCTGTCCTAGAAGAAGTGCAACTAGAGTGCTCATTGGAAGCAAGGATGGCTAGATTGCATCTTACGTATTTTGGACATATAGTCAGGAGAGAATCCCTAGAGAATGACATCATATTTGGGTGAGTGGCAGGTCAGCAAAAAAAGGAAAACCTTCCACCAGATGGATTGACACAGTGTCTGCAACAATGGGCTTAAACATAAATAAGTTCGTGCGCCTGACACAGAATAGGGAAATGTTTCAATATGCTGTACATAGGGTCATGATGAGTTAGACTCGACTTGAAGGCACCTAACAACAACAACAACATGCCTCCATTGAATCTATTCATTTGATGATCCACTCAACCACCTATTCAGCAACTACAGTATAAGTTTTCTTTTCTATGGTCAGGTTTTCTCTTAAGGTATGAGCATAGAGCATAATGAATATCTTTGTCGTTACACCGTTTATGTTGCAAAATACATCACACCATTTATCTATTAGAATTTTGTGTATTTCTATACCTTTATAACTTATTAACAACTATATATAATATGGATACATTTTACCAATGTATTATTTTTATTCTTATGTTTTCCATAAACTTAAGTTTTTTAAATTTTTTTGTTTATTTCTAAAATAAATGTATGTTTCTAAATTTTCTTCTTTTGTCATAGGCCTTAAATATAACACTTAATAATTAAGAAAATGATAAGTTTATAGCTAGCATTTCCATCAAATTCTTATATTTTATATACTACAAGCTTCTGAACTAGTATTCAAATTGTTATTAACATATAACATTACTTGATATATGATTATTATTATTATATATTCTATTATTTTCCACATAAAAGGCTTTCTCCTTATTTCAGCTGCATTTGCGGTCTGATTATAAATACTTCTCAAAACTTATAATTAATCTGTCTCTGAGGTAAAAAGCATGATTGTCTCTTAATGAATGACTTTTCTGATCCCAAGATGGCTTACATCAACACTTCAAAATACAGGAAGAATGCTGTGCTGCTGACTCTACCAAGAATGCTTATGTATCCATGTTTTATCAGCTCACTTCTACCCAGAGGAAATAAAACCTGCATTCACATCTTCACTTTAATTTTTATTTATTTAGGACACTTTGTAACATGTTGTAGTTTTTATCTCTTCTGCTGATCATGGCAGAAAACATTTTCTCTTCTATTTTCCTATTTTATTGTTAACTTACTGAATTCTTTCTCCTATGACTTTAATAATTTCCAATGTATTTTCCTTTAGAGTCTATTAAGTGTGTTTATAAAATCATGAATTTGTTTATTTTTCCTTGTTTCTTCTTCACATTATATTTTTATAAATTTAAATTTGCTTGTATTGCATACATTTGGATTTTATACTCATTTTATCATTTTTAATTTTGGACATGAAAATCTGGTTCCAAAATAGTTTGCAACTTGCATGGCTGCCATATAAGGGGGAAAACGGACAGGAAAGTTGTGATTTCTTCTCTTCTTTTCTTTTCACTTTTCAGTATACTCTTTTCCTTTTCCCCACCTTATTTTTAGAAAAAGATCAAGTATTCTATTAGTTATCTTATAGGAAAACTGGGTTGGGATTTAACTCAGTTGGTAGAGTGCCGCTCTGCAGTCTCTGAGGTTCTGGGTTCAATTACCAGCACGACAAAAATGGGAGAAGTACATGGCAATCCACTCCTGAGGCAATCCCAAAATAATCAGCTATTGAAAACAGTATAAGGATGGCTATAAGTTGGACATGACTCAATGGCACCTAACAACAACAATAGGACAATTGTTCATAATAGCTATGATTAAACATGATTTGATACCTATAATCTTAAAAAGTCAGAATAATGTAATACTTTTAGTCATATGGTTTTGCTTTTTTTAAAAAAAATATAAAAGTCAGTTTCCTATGAATTGCCTAAATTCACCTATGAGTTAGATATAGAATAGAGAGAAAAATATAACACAAATGTAATTATTAGACCAAAATTTAAAAAGAGTTTGTAACAATAATATGTATTCAAATGACTTGTCTATTAAATTATTGTATTATCTGACCATATTTGTCTTTTAACAAGGGTTGAATGTCAACATTTAAAAAAGGTTAAAAATGTTAATGCTAAAAATTTTTCTGCTTTGGTTAAGAGACTGAAATATATATGCATAAGGGTTTGGTCCAGTAATGATTATGTATTAAACATTTCAGCCAGTTGACTGGAACGATCAAATGTATGGATATAATGAGTCTCTGATGAAGTGTAGCCTCTTTTGAGACTACCTATGAAACCACAATGCACAACACTGAAGAGGGTGTGATTAGAGCAAAAGACAGAAAGTAAAGAAGAACAAATCAAATAGGTGTTTTACTATCTTTCGTTGATTACACAATTCCAAAGCAAGCATATGATAAAAATTGTTGATTGGCACTTTTCTCAAATGAGACAAGCAGATGTCATGTAACTGTCATGAATCTGATGCTAATAATGCATGCATTGTGGAAAAATATTGAAACTAAACACATGCCAATATTTGATTTAAGGAATCAGAATAATTAATTGCAAATCTGAGGCCTAGTGGCCACAATAATAGTCAATAAATTTCGCTCAGCACCTAGCATAAATATGCTCTCAAGAAGTCAAATCATAGCACCAAGTGCTTCAGAAACTGTTAAGGTGCCAGCTTTACTGTGTTATAAAACTTTACAGAATCAAGGCACAGTGGTTTATACCTGTAATCCCAGCAACTCAGGAGGCAGAAGCAGGAGGATTGCAGGCTCGAGGTCCAAGTCAGGCTGTGTAAATTAGCAAGACTCTGTCTCAAGATAAAAAATTAAAAATGAGCTAGGTGTAGCTCAATGGTAGAGCACTTGCAAAGTGTATGCAAAACCCTGGGTTCAATCCTTGAGTACCAACAAAAAAATTATAGAAGTCTGTAATATATTAAAGAATGATTAAAATTCATGAACCTTAAACATTTACTCATCAATGGCAATATATATTGCAATAACATATTTTCATTGCCCATATGCTATCAAAATACTCAGAGAGAAACAGTCATATTTTGGCTTAATATATAAATAATTTCAATAAAAATTCAAATTGTTGGTTTATATAAAAACTGTTTTTTGTAATTTAGGGATTTCCAAATATAAATTTTCCCATTGGAATATTAATACTGACTTTATTCTGTGAGAACATACTTCTAGTTGTAACACAGAATACTTTTCCAGATCTTTAGCTTCTGCCTAGGAAGGAATTGAAAGTGACACTGTCTTCCCTTTGCCTGCACAAGTCAGAAACCATTTAGGCATTACTTGAATTTTACTACATTGCTACATGCTAAAATGGCTGCTAGTAGACACATGGATGCTTGTTCTACCATCATATTGTTGTTGTTCTTGTTAGGTGTGGTCCAGTGGGTGTCGGGTTCATCGCAACTCTACCTAGAACATAAGAAACAGTATTGTTAGTGCTATCTGCTATTCATAGGGTTTTCAATAGCAGATTGTTTTTTGGGGGTGAGTTGCCGAGTCCTGCTCCCAAGCCTATAGCACCTGTGTTCTCAGGAGGTCGGTCTCACATCCAAGCATTAACCAGGTCCAGCCCTGCTTAGCTTCTGAGATCTGACGGGATCCAACACCACAGTGGTTCAGCTGCAGGCTCTCTCATTGTAGGATATAAAAATATTTTAGAATTAAATCATGGTGATGAGTACCATAACTTTACTAGCAACCATTGGATTATACCATATAAAGAGGTGAATATTTTGATGTGTAAGGTATCTCTTAATAAAACTGCTATAATGTTCACAAGAACTAACCTTACATGCATGCAGCAAATCAAGCACATTGTAATTGTTCTTTGTGTATTATTGGAACCAGTATTGCCATTAGTCCTGAAGGAGTATTTTTTTCAGTAATATCCACAATATAATTTATAATTTATGTAGGTTTTTCAATGCCTTATTGTAAATATTTTTGGTTCTTTCATTTATTACTTAAAGTGCTATATATGTCTAATATACTTCTCCCTTTTTAAAAGCCACCATAACTATTTAAAAGAATGTGTCAGGTAGTAATAGTTTTTCCTTTTTTTTTTTTTTTTTTTTTTTTTTTTGCGGTACTAGGGGTTGAACCCAGGGCCTCGCGCTTGCATGCTTTGCAAGTGCTGGACCACTGAGCTGTGTCCCCAGCCCCCCCTTTTTTTCTTTTTTTTTCACTTTTTGAGACAGGGTGTCGCTAAGTTACGCAGATTTCCACTGGTCTCAAACTTGCGATCCTTCGGCCTCCACCTCCCAAACCGCTGGGATTACAGGCATGCGCCACCATGCCCGGCCATAATAGTTTTTCTTGTAATCTGATTTTCTCATTCTAATTTTCAGGTTAATAGGAGCTTTCTAAGAAAATCACAGTCAGCACATTGTTTTTCAAATGTCAGCAATTTTTTTCTTTACAGACATCTTTAATAGGCTCCTCCTCTTTTTCATATCCCATTTACTTCAAAAATGTTTGCTATCAATATTAATATATGAAGTATTTCCAGATTGGGATACATAGCTTTCTAAATGCTATCCAATCCTATTTATTATATTGTAGTTTATGGGAAAGATCATTCATTCTTATTGTGATATCAGGTATTATAATGTTTCCTCAATCATTGTAGTTTATGGGAAAGATTATTCATTCTTATTGTGATATCAAGGTATTGTGTTTTCTCAATCACTGGTCATTGATTGTATTTGTTTTCTAATTGCATTTCCAAATGTACAGAGAATTAAACAGGGTATTTTTGTACTAAAATTTTTCTTCAGAAATTTTAGGGAATGTATAATAATAAATAGACACAAACTATACTTGACCAATAATTCTGAATCAATGTTGAGAAATGAATATTTATGTAATTTATTATACCATTACATAAGCTGGGGTCTAAAATTTGGAGACTTCTCATTCCATTGCTTCTAATTCTCCCAAAATAAGTAAAAGATTTCATTTGGCATTTAGTTTTTGTTTGAATACCAAAAGCATGTTATTGAAATACAGAGTAAAATGAGAATTGGATTATTGAAATAAAGATTAATTCTTTTTTGTTATTTATATGTAATAGGTTTCTAAAAATCCCAATATTTTTAAATCAATCAGTAAATTGAGACAAGTGTGAATGCATAGCAACATAATTATATTTCAGAATTGAGAAAAATACAAAGTTAACAAGCAAAATAATATATCAAAGTCAATCTTGATTCATTCTTTATTGAAGTTATTCAAGATAGAGAGAAGCTGATCATCTTCAAAGCTTGCATATCTATCTGGATGCTGCTCAGTAGAAAACCATTAGTCTTGAATTTATGATATGTCGTTGACACTAAATGAGGAAGCAAACCCAAAGGTGTCATGGAAAATAAAAGTTTTGACATGAAAAAACTACTTCATACTACTCATAATTTCCAGGTACCATCTCTCCTGGATCATGATTTTAGGATGCATCTTCCTGTTTACAACGTAGTTAGGAACCTGCAAGGCAACTCTGAACACCACTTCTCCTTTTATGTTTTAATTACCTCATTGGTTTTGGTTTATTTTCTTCTGCTGTGCTGCTTTATGAAGTCCGGGTGAATGTCATGCTACAGCAGCTTCAGGAGGCCCTTTCCATTCACTGTCAAACTCTGTTAGGCTCCTGCCAGCCCACTCATTTAGAGGTATAGTATCACATCTGGGCAAATGTGTCTATGGATAACAGTACCATTACTTCAGCTAATTAGAAAGACTACTAAGAGAAGAAATGCCATAGAGACTCAAGAAGAAATTAAAGTTTCAGAACAAAGCATCAGAGACAAGCATGAAAATAGTTTATCTCCAACCGTTCTGTATCCACAAAACAATATGAAGAATAAAATAAAAAGTTGTTAACTGATCAAATCTAAGTTAGTGGCTTTGGGAAATGTAGGATAATTATTGTTTCTTTAAAATTTCTATACAATTTAACCTATTTAAGTAGTTGAGACTATGTGGCTCATATCCATAATATTACAGTTAAAATCTTAATTTGGGCGAACCATCAAACATGACAATTCTAGTAAAAAGTAAAAAGCCTTTTATAATCCAATGTCTTTTCTGAACTTAATTTAAATTTTACATTAATTGACACTATATTAAAAACTTGAAAGAATGATCACAACTCTATCATAAAGAAAATTTCAATTTGCTGTATTTTAGGAGAAAAAAAGTGCAGCATTCATTAATATTATGCTTAGAGTTCAGGATTCTGGCCCTACTGGTAGAAATCTTGGAAGAGTATTACTGTCAGCTTACAATGAAAAAGATGATTCTCTGCTCAATGGGTGAGCTGAAGGATATAATATAACAAGGTCAAAAGTAGTAAGTGTCATTTAAATCCACTGCATCATTCAGTAATGGAAAACATGGCACTGGAGGTGGAACAATTGCTTATAGCAAGAGGAAAGTGTACACAAGATTCAGCCCATTGCATTGCATCGGAAACTCATGCCAGTAGATCTCTTCTATAGCAGCCAAGGTCTGTGTTACTGCATGCATCTCATTTCATGCTCCCCAGAAAGGCCTGAAATATAGGGGGAAGTATGCCCAAGGGCCACTGAGATCACATTTAAAGCAAAACAAAGGAGAACACATTGAGTCTGAAACAGGAAATAATATTCCCACCCAAAAAAATAAGCATAGCACAGAGTGTCAGGGCTCTTTATGCCCCTGTTAGGAATTATTCCATGACAAAGACCATTCTCCTATGATGGTGGAGGGGGCAGCAGCAGACTTTACATGTCTGCCTTTACCACTAGATGTGGACAAAATTTGAATTCACAATATTTTCCAAACCTATTAGATACCTAAGATTAGAGGACTGCTGAATGGCCCAAGTGGCCCTAAATCAAAAAGGCAATTTATCTGTAGAACAAAGGAAAGGTGGACAGGGGTATAGTAAACCTGACTGTTCCAATCTGACTGCCATGAATACAGGAAGTTCACCAGACGAGCTGACATCTGATGATGTCCAAGTATGTTACAGACAGGTTCTTTCTCTCAGGACCCCACTGTGTCCTTTGAGATAAGGATGGCCAAAGTCATAGGAAGAATCAATGATATCGACGGGGGCCCCAAAAGGAGTTGTGCCTGTAGAAACACAAAGCACTTCTCTGTGATCTATTTCCCCTTGTTTCATAATAATAAAAAAAACTTGAGAATGGCCACTAACATCCTTGAATATATAACAAACTATTGATGCATGAAAAATATAAATGAATTTTAAATTTATTTTGCTAAATGAAAAACATCCAATCCAAAGGCCACAATACATGACTCCCCTATAGAACCTTTCGAAAGACAAAATTATAAACAGGAAAGGAGGTCATTGTTTTCCCAGAATTGGGCAAAGGGTTTGTCTATAAAAGAGTAAATGGAATTATTTTTGAGTGAAGAAATTGTTCTATTTCTAATTCTAATGATTCTAATGAAATTCTAATGATTACATGATTACACATTTTCCAAATATATAGAACTACACAAGAAAAGATGAATTTTATAATAATCTTAAAACATTAAGAAGATAAGGAGGAGAGAATAGAATGTGAATTGTGAGTAAAAATCTAAAATTATTACAAATGAGTATGATAACTGCAATGAAGGGCATGGGGAAAAACGTACTGACCTAAGAATTTTGGAAAATGGGGTTTTTTACTTTATTCTACGAGGTTAAAAATAAACAAAACTGCACATGAATACTGTACCTTAGTTGATAAATTCATTTTTCATGGAAATATGTTAGAAATTCTGAAATGGCTTAAATGGTAGATTAATTTTAGACAAATATGAAAATATAGATTATGAAAACAAGATAAGTTACAAATATGAAAAGAGGAGAAAACTGAAGTAATCTGTGTAGGGATGGGTGGGAGTTGAAAATATCAATATTGACTGATTGTTTAAGAAGTCAGAAGAATATAAGAAAAAATGTACATGTTTAAGTATGAATTAGTATACAGATGTGTATTTTCGAGATCTATTCCCCATGATAAATTAGAATTCGTGATGCCTTAAGAATTGATGTATACATACAGCACTAAGACTTTAGTTTTGAAACATTCTTCAAAAAATCAGACTGAGACTCCTTGGAGAACTGGGTGGTTCCTCCTTTTTGTGATGCAAAAATGTCAAGATGTGCTTCAAAGCAAAAAAGAATTTTTTTGACCCATTCAAAGGGCTTGGAGGGCAATGTAGTAAAGACTCCAATGAATAAATTTGTGGCAATTTGAGGAAGAAAATATATAACAATAATTACAACTCAAAGAATAAAATAAGTAACATAAGTCTATACTGATATAAATTCATAACAGAATTAATATATGTGTAGAAAGTGGAAACTACTTATTAGGCAAGAATTTTAATTAATAAATATGGAAGAGAGTTAAAATTAGTGCCTATAGGTTTAAGCCTTCAGTAGTACCACTGTGGCATCTGATCCTGTCAAATCTAGGAAGCTAAGCAAGGTTGGGCCTGGTTAGTACTTGGATGGGAACACTGGGTGCTGAAGGCGAGAGAGAAGGACTTGGCAACTCAGTCCTAAAAAATAATCAGCCATTGAAATCCCTATGAACAGCAGAGAAGTGTCAGGTTCTTTCTGGGGTTTCACTCTCTTTGTGTTGTGAGTGGAGGTAAGAGGTGGGTGCCCTGACACTGCACCCAGTGGCCAGGCTGTGGCCAGAGAACAGAGCATCATGCACAGGATAGGACAGGGGGTTATTCATGAAGGAGGGGAAAGGAATGGAGGATTAGGGAGAGGGGAAAGGGGAACTGGAGAAAGGAGGCACTCAGCTGCTGTCTCTGCCACTGGGCAGAGCTTCTGGGTGTCATTGCTCTTCCAGCCCACAGTGCCACCACTTAGGGGGCACTGTGCTTGACTTCCAGAGTCTTGGCTCTCAAAGCTGTGGGTCTGTGTAGGATATCCAGCGTTGTGGAGGTCAGGGTCTGATAGAGGTGGCAGGTGGGTTGAAGTATGATGAAGGCAGGTCAGAGGAAGGCTGAAGGCTAGGTTAGGCAGACAAGTAAATGGGCCTTGGTCCCTTAAGGAATCACAAGGACCTGGTGAGCTTATCCTAGATGGTGTTCAGAATGGATGCTGATCTCTGAGCTCCAGAGTTTATATGGCCTGATAGCCAGCTAAACAGGGGAACAGGGTTGGATCAGAAATGATCAATTGGGCACTAGGGGGCTTTAGATGCTACCATACCTTGGGTGCCATTTTGGCCCACTCAATGGGAGGAGGGGAAGAATGAGATATCTGGATGTATAGCAAAGGTGACCTGTTGCTATCTTGCCGCATAAGATTCCAAGTGGGCTAGATGAGCTCCTGGGATTGGCCATGTTTGGGATGCTCTCTATCCCCCTGGGAATCCCAACATAGAAGCACTGACAATAGTGTTTTACATAGGGTCACTATGAGTCGGACACCAACTCAATGGCACCTAACAACAACAGGATTCATAAATTAGAGGAAAATAAAAATAATTGCTAAATAGAATGTAGGATCCTGGATTAGGTCTATGAACAGGAAAAAATGGATATCAGTAGAACAACTTAATTCCAAATAATCAAACATTAGTTTGATATTGTAGCAAGTAAATATTCTTAGTTTTATAAAATGTTCTACCATTGTAATATGTTAAGTGAGGAGAAGCTTAATAAGGGATAGAAAATTTAATAAATTATACATACTACCTTAGTACATTCATATCAATAGTATGTGTAGCATTGATGAGTTATAGAGCTTATTTTAACAGCTATGTTTCTGATATTTATTGTTACAAAATAAAATAATATTGACAAGGGGTGGGTATTGGATGTTAAACCATGCATCCTCACACCATATACTTAGATGAACTGTGAACTATATTTATTATATTTACTTGATGATTTGACATATTCTTATGTCAACATCTATGTTGACAAATCACTCACTAGATCCAAATAATAAATTCCAACAAAAACAAATCAATAATGAACTCAACTGTTTGCCTTTCTCAAACTCAACTTTCTGAGATTTCATTTCTAACACTTTCCAAGTCATGAAATCCTTTTAAATGGATTTTGATGATATGACTTCTGTTTATTATTTTAAAGCATTTCTACATATGTTAATTTGATTTTATGAGTCACATTTCATAATGCACTTAGACATGCCAAACCAGGCATGCTTTGCCTAATTCACACTTCACTCATTTGATAGCTTTTGGCTTTCAGCCTCATGTCTGTAATAATCTACAATATGCAAGTAAGTGTCATATGATTCACACTATGTTTTGTCTCATTGTCTAGTTATCTAAAATAAATACAGTGAAAATGGACAAAATGTTGATATCTACAATATATTAATTTACCACCAAACATTGGATGATCTTATTTTCTATGAAATGATGTCTGCAGATACTTGAAAGTTTGCCAGTGAAATAGCTCAATATTACATTTAAAGATTGAAATTGAGTATGAATTTTTTCGTATACGAAAACTAAATATGACTCAAAATTTTGGATGTATGCATAAGATAACCCCATAAATGGTTGACATCTAGAAATACTGAGAACAGAATTCTAAAAGTTAACTTTGTGGATAAATGCAGTAAATCTTAGGTATGTTAAATTAGTAACATTTATAGAGCACTTAAGATGTTCTCCTTAGAACCATATTAAGAGATTAATACTCTAATTATCCTTATATTAGTGAAGATAAACCATGTCACATACCCTGGTTCTCAAGCTGGTAAATGGCAGGAAAAGGACCTGAATGAATAATCTAAGTGTTGAGCTCTTTCCTCCACTACACTACCTTTGCCTGAGTGAAATGAGAAATGAAACAATGGGTAGGGCGGTAGACATTTCTGCAAAATCATAGATTATACTGAATTTCTGATCACACTGATGTTGTCATTCTTCACACCAAGGTTATATGTATTTTATTGTGGGGCACGCGCCCCCCGGTCCAGCCTGGAGATTCAGATGGGCAGCACCACCGCACACACAGATACTAAACATAATTCACTCGGGATTCTCGGGTAAGGGACGTGGGCTCCTGCGGCCCTCGGGACTCTGGAGGAGACGAGAGAAAGGAAAAGCCTCAGGTGCTTTTGCCTTCCAGGGGCAAACACCTGTGTTGATCATCTGGGTGGTCACCAGGAGACAGCTGTTGATTCGTCGGTGATTAGACAAGAGCAGGTTCTTTCCTTATTGATGATTGCAATGGGAGAGTTTTCTTTCCTCACCAAAGGTCCAGGGGAGAGCAGGAAATCTCTTTCCTCATTGGTGGTCTGGGCAGGAACAGGCAAGGAGGTCTTGCTTAGCCAATGGTGTGGGCGAAGAGGTGAAAAAGGGATCGAGCTGCCTCAGCACAGCTCTTTATATAGCTCGCCCACAGAATAGCCTGAGACAATCAGCTTTCAGTCCAATTGTCCAGTCAGGAGGGGTTTTGTACAAATGTGCAACCAAGTTACTTTCATTTTCCCTTGATTTCTAATTTACAAACCAGATATTCAAAAGCCATTTTCCCAGTTTGGGAGTTTTTGCCAATTTCCTCCCAATTTTTCCCTCCATTTTATTTTGTTCTACAAATTTTGTTTTCTTTTGTAATAGAAAATTTTTATATTCAAGTCATTTTAATTTAAGAGATGAGGAAGAATATACATTTCACTGAAAATTAAATAAATGATTGTTTCACCAAAAAAGATCTTAAAGTAAATAGGAAAAATATTATAGATCCCATTAATTCAGATAATAAGTCCTTTAGTTTAAATTTTATATAATGTTCAAACAGTTTTTTTTAATTTTGCTTATGAACAAATTGGTTTAGCTATCAGTAGTTACAGAAGCAGTCAGTATATAATAATTCTGTCTAAAACCATTGTTACAGCTATGTGAAGGAAAACTGTGCCCCTCAATATTTAGAAATCAAATACTGAATTTTATTATATGAAATACTTTTATAAATGTACAAACATTCTTATAACAAATGACATCACACTATATTTATGATGAATCTGTTCATTACTGAAATGCTCAAATTTACATAAGATACATCTTATTAATTTTAATGTACATAACATTATGCAAAATTGTCAGGAAAGAGACACTATGAAAATCAATAAAGTTATTAAGATGGATAAAATTAATGTGATCTAGTTCAACTTCCTTGGAGATTTTGCTTTATAGTCTGGAGTATAGCCCAAATCATAACTACTTTTAAAAGTAGCTTAGGATATTCTAATGTGCTTTAAAGTGGAAGGGCCTTTTTTAAGGAATAAATGACTATGTTATTGCCCATTTTAAGTACACAAGTAGTGTAAGTTGATAGAAATTGTAAGAGATGTCCCTGTTTATAATACTAAAGTGCAGAACTCCAAATTATGTTCCTACATTTTGAAATGTTTAGTAATTATGTGCTATAACAATTTTAATATCATTGCTTTCTCTAAGGTTACAAATGCAAGTTTGGAGCAATTTCAGATGTCTTTATAGATACCATTTTTGGAAAGGTTTTCTTTAAATATTTTCATAAAATATTGTTATTTTCATTATATAAATTGAAAAAAGATAGAGTTGACATTCACTGGACAGAGATGCAACAAATGAATCATTAAAAGTTGAAGTCACTGTCCATCGCACTGAGATATTTTGCTTAACATTAGGCTTGGTTACTAAGATAAATAGCAGACATTGGGTTTTGAAATTGAAATGCTGACAAAAGAGTCTGTTATTTTGTCATTAAGTATAGTTATTAAGCTGTCTTCAGAATAAAAAACTAGATTATAATAACTTCAGAAGATCATTGGATTCAATGTCTCTAGAGAGAATGTGACTTTAGGAAATAAACTACTATGAAAGTCAAGTTCTTTTTTGCTCACTATGATGTTAGCAAATTGCTTTTCTTTCAATCATCTATCATTGTGGCTAGTTATAGTATATTTGTGTTTCCCTGTTCTAAATTACCAGAGTTCATAAAATCATGAAGAAAAACATTAAAAAATGACAAATGTGACAATCCTTGATGGAAATTCTAAGCAATTTTTGTGACAGATTTTAAAAATTAAAGATTGCTATCTAGGCTATTAATATTACAGAATTCTGATCTATATTTTGATTTTTGATGTTTTTGGTTGATTAAATAATGGACCCAACTTGACAGCATCAAACAACAACAACAACAAATAAGAGAGAAGTCAGGCCAAACAACTGGGTGGTTAAAACTATTTATGTATTTATTATGAATCTGAACTAAAGCAGAAAGAACTTTGCTTGTGCTTAAGTAAACATTCTGTATATCTGAAGAGTGCCCAAATTCTAGAACACAGTATCACAAG
>VMDO01036046.1:0-15520 GCA_007922755.1 Pedetes capensis
AGACTAAGAATGGGAAATAGTTATATAGGTATAAAAAATTCCAAGTAAGATGATATCTTTAAATTATGATTATTTATAAAGAGAATTGTAACTTTAGTATTGTAGGATCACACATTTTCAGTAATTACCCATATATTTTAGAAAGAACTGAGTCATTATTATAGGTAGAAAACAGCAAAACTGTTTTTAATAAAATCACAATTAAAAAGAGAGAGCCTTGAGGTTAACCCGAAAAGTTTTCCAAATTCACGAATAATTGTGCATAATAATTAAGTTGAATAGGCCACAAAAGGTGTAAGTTCTCAAATTAGATGAGCAATAATCAGATTCAATTTTAAATTGGTTTTATATTTTAGATGATATTTGAGAACATTAAAAAAGATAATTCTCATGTGATTTTAAGTGCAAATTGCTAAAAGTAGTTTACAGAACCTTAAAAATCACTTTTTTTGGTAGTATACCTTTGAGGAAGGAATGATTTGACTAATCTTTCAGAACATGATTTATTCTAATATCACTCATTAAATTGTGGTCATCATCGAAATGTTCCCAGCTATAATAAGCATGTTTTACTTTAGAATATAACTCAAGTGTCTCAGCATTCCTAACTATGGAAATCAAGTTTTCTGCTCAGAAAATCTTAGTCAATTATTTGTTGCTGTTAAGTGCCATCAAATTGGTGTCCTACTCATAGGGATCCTATGAACAACAGTATCATTAGTGCTTTTCTGTTCTTCATAGGGTTTTCAATGCCTGTTATTTATTTATTTATTTATTTATTTATTTTTGGAGTGGGTTGCGGGTCCTTCTCCTATGCCTACAGCACCTGGTGTTCCCAGGTGATCTCTCATCCAAGTATTGTCCAAGCCCAACTCTGCTTAGCTTCTGAGATCTGATGGGATAGGATGCCACAATAGTATGGTTGCAGGCAGTCAAATATTGAAACAATAAATACTTAAATGACTTAAATTTCCCATGTACTTAAACTGTCTGACCAATTTTCAGTGTACTATTATCCCTTCAGTTATATATTTATATGTGTGGGAAATTGGATTGTTATTGTCTGATTTTTCTTGTTTAAAAATTTTGTGTACTTTGAAATGACAAATTATCAAGGTTTTCCACATTGAAATCTCAGAATCACAATTAAATTTTTTCCCTTTATTTACATTTAGCTGGTAGTAGCAAAATACGCTATATTTTTCCTTTCCAAATTCCTTAAGTTTTGTTTTTAAGTTTATTTAAGTGAAGAACCATAAAGAAAAATATTCCAGAACAAAATATCCAAAGCCACATATGCATCAATCAGCATTTTTTGGTCCTCCTGCAGATAATAAAAGTAAAGCAGAGAGAAATAAAAATAGACTCACTTTTTATTATCACTTCTAGAAAATAAATATAATCTTTAGACTCCAAACATGCAAAAGTTGTTCAAAATGGCTGAAGAGTTTAGGAACTCAAATTGGAAACAGTGATGCAAAGAAAATGTATGAAGGAGTAGTGATGATAACTTTTATGAAGCACCAGCAAAACAAAACAAAAATGCACCAAATCTCAAATTGTTGTTGTTGTTAGGTGCCGTCGAGTTGGTATCCAACTCATAGCAACCCTCTGTGCAACAGGGGAACACTATTGTCAGTGCTTCTCTGCTGTTCATAGGGTTTTCAATGGCAGATTGATTTTGGGGAGGGGGTTGCCAGGTCCTTCTCCCAAGCCTACAGCTTCTGGTGTCCCCAGGCGGTCTCCCATCCAGGTACTAACCAGGCCCAACCCTGCTTCCTTCTGAGATTTGATGGGATCGGATGCCACAGGGCTACAGCTGCAGGATACATCTCAAATATGAATAGTTAAGTATTAAGTACAAATATATCTTATTTAAGAATTTAATTTACATAAAATATAAGTGTTCCATGGGATTCTCGTGCAATTGTATCATGTATTTGCACTTATTATCTCCCTCATTGCCCCACATTATAGTTTCCTCTCCTCCTCCCAATTATCCTTCCCTCTTCCAGAAACTTACCCCTATATTTTCCATTCTTAGATACACACACACACACACGCACACACACACACACACACACACACACACACATCATTTCTGCTTTTTAAGATAAGTCTAGCTTCCACATGTGAGTGAAAATGTGGCATTTCTCTTTCTGTGTTGACTTATTTCACTTCAAGATGATGATCACTATTTCCATCGATTTTCTTGCAAATGGCAATTTCATTCTTCTTTATTGTATAACATTCCATTATGTATAAATACCACAAGTTTTTAATCCATTCATCTGCTGACAGATATCTTGGCTTATTCCATATCTTTGCAATTGAGAACAGTGCCTCAATGAACATGGAAGTGTAGATGTCTCTATGTTATGATGACAGGTATTCAGTTGGTTATATACCCAGGAGTGGTATAGCTGGTTTATATGGTAGTCCTATTAATGTGGGCTGGGATTTAGCTCAGTTGGTAGAGCACTGCGCTGAAGTCTCTGAGGTCCCAAGTTCAATTCCCAGTACCACAAAAATGGGAGAAGGGACTGGCAATCCCCTCCCAAGGCAATCCCAAAATAGTCAGCCATTGAAAACCCTATGAGGGTCGCTATGAGTTGGATACCGACTCAACGGCACCTAACAACAACAACAACAATTTTTAGTTTTCAGAGGAACATCCATGCTGCTGAGTTTCATAATGTCTGTACTAGTTTACCATCCCACCTGCAGTGCAAAAGTGTGCCTTTTACCTCCCACAACTCATATATTTGCCAGCATTTGTTGTTGTTTGTTTTATTGAAGCTAGCCATTCTGACTGAGGTGAGATGGAATCTCAATGTGATTTTGGTTTACATTTCTTTGATGGCTAAGAATGTTGAACTTCTTTTCGTATATTTATTGGTAATTTGTTCTTCTTTGGGAACTGTCTGTTGAGTTTCAATAGCCATTTATTGATTAGATTACTTAGTTTTCTTTTTTGGTATTTAATTTTTTGAGTTATTTGTAAATCCTAGACATTAGTCCTCTATCAGATGTAAAGTTGGCAAAGATTTTCTCCGATTCTGTAGGCTCTCTCTTTACTCTATTGAATGTTTTCTTTGCTGTGCAGCAACTTTTTAATTTTATGCTATCCCATTTATCAATCATTTGAACTATTTCCAGGAGTATTAGGGTATTTTTAAGAAAGCCTGTGTCTTGAAGTATTCCCTATGTTCTCTAGCAATTTCAACATTTCAGGTCTTACATTAAGATCTTTGATCCTTTTTAAATTGTTTTTTCTGTTTTTTCTTTCTTTCTTTTGCTTTTTCTTTCTTTTCTCTTTTCTTGGCACTGGGGTTTGAACCCAAGGCCTCATGCTTGCATGCTTTGCAAGTGGTGAACCACTGAGTTCTCCACCTCCAGACCATTTTTTTTTTTTTTTTTTTTTTTTTTTTTTTTTTTTTTTTTTTTTTTTTTTTTTTTTTTTTTTTTTTTTTTTTTTTTTTTTTTTTTTACTTTTTGGGACAAGATTTTGCTGAATTATGCAGACTGCCTCTGGTCTCAAACTTTTGATCCTCCTGCCTCTGCCTCCGGAGTCACTGGGATTACAGGGGTATGCCACCATGCCTGGTTTAAATTGATTTTTGTACAGTGTGAAAGAGGGGATTCTGCTTTCATTATTTCACATATGCTTATCCAACTTTCTTAGCACCATTTGTTGAAGAAACTGTCTTTTCTTTGATATATGTTTTTGGTACCTTTGTCAAGAAACAGGTCATTTTAACTGTGTGCATTTATTTGAGTCTTCTATTTGATTCTGTTGATCTTCTTGCCTGTTCCTTTACCAGTACCAACTGTTTTTGTTACTATGGCTCAGCAATATAATTTGTTGTTAAATATTCTACTTTTTCTTTAGCAATAATAATTGGTAGGATTCAGCTTTGTATGGAATCCAAGACCTACTCTTCTGCTGGTAACTCTGTTAATGTCTCAGTAAATGGGCATTATGAGGATCTCTAACCCACCAATCTTTACCCATAAACAACCACGAAAACACACATAAGACAGACATACACAGACCCTTTTAATGTGTGGTCTTTCCTCCTGAGCCCCTTGGAGAACAATTAGAGCCAAGCCTGCAAGACTGATATAATTCTACTGTAGGAAAAATATGAGAACTCAGCAGAACTGGCCCGAAATTAAAGATCACCATGAAAATGCTTTCTCCACAGAGTAGAGGAAAATAGTGATCAAAAATTTTTGTTATGAATTAAAAGCTTAAAAGGAAAAGAGATGCATGTGCTTGCATGCAGTAAAACCACAAAGAAGAAATGCAAGATTTCAAGAAAATGATAGTGAGACAAAAGCAAGAGGTATAACCAGAGTTATCCAAATTTGAGTGAGAACATGAAAAATTAAAAAAAATAAAGCAGAAAGAAAATGAAGTGAAAGACATATCAGACAGAAACTCAAATAAGGATAAAGCCCTTTATGAATTAGAAAACTGAGTAATGAAATTAAGTAAAAATTGAAAGATAATATTATTTTAAAAATTATCATGAGAGCAGGCAAAAATTATCTAATATCTGCAAAATCATGATCCCTGAGAAATGAAAATCTAAACAATGAAACTGATCTAATATATATTAATTCAGTATTATTTTGATAGATGAAAACTTATATTTATATTCTGAGAGTATACTTAAAGCTAGGCAAAAATAATTGAAACTATTAAAAAATGACCAAAGTTTCCCAAGGAAGTCAAGGTTAAGATGAATGGCAGTATCATTAAAATGATAGAATGGTAAAATATAGTCTGAAAAGTGCAGTAATTGGTATTTCATTGTAGAATATAAGCATAGAAATGATTTCATCTAATACAAGTTGGAAGGCAAAGTGAAAAGATTATAGTAGAGTTTATTTACTGATTGCTTTGTAATAATTGAATATCAAAACATCAGTCTGGCTTTGTGACTCATGCCTGTAATCTGAGGGTGGAGGGAGGAGGATCGCAGACCAGAGGCAGCCCACGTAACTTAGTAAGATAAAAAAATAAAAATAAAATGACCTGAGGGTGCAGCTTAGTGGAAGAGCACTTGCAAAGCATGTGTGAGGGCCTGGGTCCAACCTCCATGGATCTCCAAAATAACAAAAAATGGTATAACATCATATTGCAACAAATGAAGTGGTAAGAGTTAAGAAAATATAGAATCAAAGACTCTTAAGTTTAGATGAAGCAGTACTATTAAAAGATTCGTATTCCAAGTATCAGGATAACACATATACAGAGGCCAGATTTTTGAAAAACTATAAAAGATAAAACAGGTATTGTGACTGAGTTAAAAGTAAACACGTGACACTTAAAATATAAGAAGGCCAAAACCCTACTAAATATAATTTTCAAAGTTAAACTAGAGACCAAATACAACTTTAGTTTTCATACAAGAAGTAATTCTAATTCAAAGACATTAAAAGTGTGCTATTACAGTTAAAACGGCTGGGATTTAGCTCAGTTAGTAGAGCGCTGCTCTGCAGTCTCTGAGGTCCCTAGTTCAACTCCCAGCACCGCAAAAATGGGAGAAGGGCCTGGCAATCCACTCTCAAGGCAATCCCGAAATTGTCAGCCATTAAAAACCCTATGAGGGCTACTATGAGTCGGATACTGACTCCACGGCGTCTAACAACAACAGTTAGAAGCACAATTTATAACAGCAAAGTAAAAGTCGGAGAAAAGGCATTGAAAAAACTAAAGAAGGGCACTTTATATTGCTACAGGATTTAATTCATATGATGAAGATAAAACAGTTGTGAATATTTATGCAGAAATTATCTTAGTAGCAACATCATAAAACAGAAATTGCATGAGATACAAAGAGAAATACAGAAAAAATAGAGAGTCTTACCTTTCTTAGGTCATGACTAATCTAGTGGTAAAATAACAGTCAAACAAACAAACCCTAAAATCATATAAAACAAAAAAGACATTTAATAAATTCAAAATAATTACTATTTATGTAAACTGTAACTTTTATTTATCTGTTATTTAATATTGCTTCCTTATTAGATAGAAATTTGTTATGAAACCAATACATCTTGTGGTACTACTGTTTTCCTTTACTACTTGTATCTTTTTTCCTTGATTTCATTTGTTTTTTTCGCTTCCAATGTTTTTTTCTTGAATCTCTTTCTCTAAATACTTCCATCCCAATTTACATATAATTTAGTTATATTCGAGATAACTTGAGAGCCTCCCATTGGATAATGATACAGGGTAATGCCAGAATGATATTGCCAATCTGGAATTATTTTATGAGTTCTTCCTATAATAATCTTTGAGAGTCTCTTATCTCTAAGTAGGTTATGTACAGATTTCTCCATATGCCTTCTAAGTTTCTCTAAAATTGGTAGTGACAGTCTTTTTCCAGGTTTATCATATAACAATCTCTTGTATTTATTTTACCTTCTTCTGGTCTATGTTACTTTCTGAATTGTCTTTCATTTTCTGAGCTTCTTGCTCCTCTTACGTTTACTTGGACTTTTCTTCTTCTTCTCCCCTAGGTAATCGATCTAAAATTGTGCAAAATTGTGCATTCATGCCAGATATTTAGCAAAAGCAGCATTTTTTTTTGTGAACAGCATATATATATATATATATATATATATATATATATATATATATAGAGAGAGAGAGAGAGAGAGAGAGAGAGAGAGGCCTTTTAAATGTGTGTAATCAGACACAATACATTCTAATAGGTAGTGAAAAGTGGAAATAATTGTGTCTTTAGAAGAAAAGATCTCTTTCTTTCCTACTTCCCTCCCATACCTCATTCTTCCATTCTGTCACTTTCATCTGATGTCATGATTGTGTTCAGAGTGTGAACCTCCTGGTTTTATGTTGCTTTATTTTTTAGGAATTCTTTAAACTAAGAAAGATAGTGCTTGTACTTTATAGGGACAAAATGTAGCTTGAACCAGGCTGATGGTTATGTGGGAATAAGCGAGAAAGCAGATGTTTTTGTTGCTTTGGCCCTTTGGCTCTTTCTTTTTCTTTTCTTCAATTAAATAATCTGTTCACTTATCTATAGTTTATTCTACTTTCTAATTGCTATATTTCAAAACTTTTCCTTTATGATTATTTCAGTTAAAATCAACACATGTTGCCATATTACTACATTATTTGTTAAGGGCACATAATTCTTAATTCATTTCGTGATTCTTTTTAATTTAAGAAATGTTGAATTTTATTTTCTGTTTTAATTTTTCAAAAGACATTCAGTAATTTTTATTCTTCACTTCAAATTTTATTTTACCTAAAAGTAAAGGACACAATCTCTTTAAATTTTTTCCTTGTAACTAAGCACATAATAAATTTTTGTGAATGTTCTATTGTGTATTGGTGAACACAAAGTATCTATTTTTCCTCTATCCTCATACCACAATCAACACAGATGACCTTTCCAATCACAAAAGGTCTGAGACTTATCCCTACCAAGAAGGAAGCAACTACACAGTGGCAATGCCTGAATATCCTATCATTAAAATCACTATATACTTGGACGCCACAGGTTGATGATTCAGTCCCCAAGATTGACCCAACTTTAAACCCAGTTACAAGTTCAGGCCTTGAGAATTTCTGACCTACAAGCTACAGAGTGGGGCTCCTGGAATGCCCTCCTCAAAGTCTATTAATTTGTACAGTGGCTCAGGGAGATACTATATTTATCACCTTATCAAATACAATATTTTAAAAGTTGCAAATAAGCACCCAGGTGAAAAGGCATACATGGCAAAATTTGGAAGTCTTCAAAGCTCAGGAACTTCTGTCCCATGGGGTGTGTCACTTTCCTTGCAAGTGGATGGTTTCTTGTTTGCCTTTCTGCTACCCAGATACACAGAAGCTTTCAGAGCCTTCTCCTTTTGTTTCTCCTATGGAGACCATTGCACAAGCATGACTGCACCATGGGCAACCAGTTCAAAATGTGATTGAACAGGTTTATCATGTAATACTATGGCTGAAGGAAAAGCCCAGCAAGGCTTGTCTACTCAGATAACTCCTAGCTTATCTGCAGTGTACCTTGCCTCCAGACATGCGGCAGGGCTCCTTGTGAAATAGGGGTTGTATTATCAGAGAATTTCTTCATGCCTTTCTCCAAGATAGAAAGGTGGAAGAAGATTAAAGGAAATTTTTAGTTTCTATGACCTGCCTTCAGGGAGAAAAAGAAGCAGTAAAAGGAGGACAGGAAAAGGTCACGGAGAGAAAGAATTTTCATTAAGATTTCTGCTTCTGAAGACTAAAGCACCCTAACATTTTCCTAGTCACCTTGGAATAATAAATGCAATGGGAGTAATGAGCCAGAAACCATAGATGAAAACCAAAAGTTAACTATCATCAAATCTACACAAAGTGTCAAAAAGTGTGTACACATATTGGGAGGAAAACTTTCCATTATGCTGTTTTAAGAATGTGTTGTATGCTTGTTCTGATAACTTCTGTCTCCCATGCCTATTATTTGGTAGGCTTGTATGGCAAGTGTGTAAACTGTTCCCATAACATAAGAGAAGAATCAGGACTTGTTGCTGTGGGAGGCCTCCCAGATCTTCTCTTGTGAACATCATGGAACAGTACCATGCATCTCAAACTTATCATGAATGTGTGCGATTCTTAGGCATGTAGGAGTCTCTGTTGCATGCTCAGGACTCCGTTTTTGTTGCACTTCCACAATGTTCTCAAATTTGACATTCCACTTCAAAATGGTCTTGCACTCTTCTAAGGACAATCATGGTTCTGCCATTTTCTGTTTTTTATTGGAAATTTTTAATGTACAAATTAATGTGATTCATTCTGACATGCATTTCATTGTAACATTTCTATATATACATTTTGCTGTACATTACACAGATAAGTTCCCCCTTACACTCTTGTGAACTTCCTCCCCTTGTCCCACTCACACCCACCAAAGACTTCTCTTCCATTTGCTTGTCTTTTTATGGTAGTATTTTTCTGTAGATTCTTGGGTCCCAATTATGTTTAAGATCAGAACTTTTCTGTAGTGAACTATCTTTTTACATTGTGAGTACTATTACATGAATTTTCTGCATCATCTATATTATTAACATTCTTTGGTATTATTGGTGTTATTATAATTCCTTCCAGGATGACTAAAATTGGGCTGTTCACGCTGAGGTCACCCCTCCCCCATTCCTCAATCCTCCTTGTTCCCCTATGCCCCTCTGTACTCTCCCAGGATTTCCTTCTTTTGCTAGATCCCTCCCACTTTCTTTTGAGTTCCTAAAATTGTCCCTTCTCTGCTAGGTTGACTTTAGTTTTTTTTTTTTTTTTATGTTCCAACCTCTGCATAGAATTTTTTTGTTCTTATAATTTTTATTCAGCTCCCACATATGAGTAGGAACATTTGGTATTTCTCTTTCTCAGCTTGTGTTCTTTCACTTAAAATAATTTTTTCCAATTCCATCCATTTTGCTGCAAATGGCAGTACTTCATTTTTTTGAATGCTGAGTAGTATTCCATTGTGCATATGTACCATAGGTTTTTATTCATTCTTCTATTGATGAGCACTTTGGTTGATTCCATATCCTTGCTATTGTGAAAAATGCTGCATTGAACATGGAGATGCAGGTGTCTCTGTGCTATGATGACACATCTCCAGTTGGGTAAATTCCCAAGAGGGTTATAGCTAGGTCATATGGTATGTCAATTTTTAGTTTTTAAGATACCTCCATATTGATTTCCAAAGTGGTTGGACCATACAGCTGCACCTGCAGTGTAAGAGTGTTCCCTTTTCTCTGGGCTGGGATTTAGCTCAGTTGGTAGAGCACTGTGCTGCAGTCTCTGAGGACCCGAGTTCAATTCCCAGCACCACAAAAATGGGAGAAGAACCTGGCAATCCACTCCCACAGCAATCCCGAAACAGTCAGCCATTGAAAACCCTATGAGGGTCGCTATGACTCGACGGCACCTAACAACAGCAACAATGGCTAGGGATATTGAGCATTTTATCATTTGTTGCATGGCTTTATGGGACTCTTCATTTGAGAATTATCTGTTCAGTTCCATAAAGTAGAAAAGGAGGGAACACTCCCAAATTCATTCTACAAAGCTAACATCACCCTGATTATGGTTTTAATCTATTTAATATTCTTGGTTTTTATCTTTTCCCTTTGCTTTTCTAATTTCTGATAAAGGATGTTGAAATCAATGGCATCTTGATTATTTCCCTATTTTCACCTTCTTTCAAATCAATTTTAAGTCATATTATTAACTACATGTATTTTATCTGACTACTAATATAGTCAACCAGAGGCCATTTTTGTTAACTCACTCAGAAAACAGAGAAAAGGGAATGTATTATTCCTTCTACTAATGTCCCTTAATTTATATCCATATATTCTCCATCCATCTGTGATACAATGTATTAATAGCTGTCCTTGTGCTGGCCAACTTATAAGGCCAATTTATAAACATAGGATAGTATTACTCTCTAACAAGAATTTTCAATCTTTAATAATTCTCTTTTAGCTTGCTTTATTTTTCACTTTACAATAGTATTTTGTTTAAAAGAAACACATAGTAGATTGGTCATGTTGATGATATGAGATATAGACTGAAAAATGACATTATTTCACTGCAAATATGTTTTTGTGTAGTTATTGTGTTGACCATCAACTTTTCATATGCAAGTTCAAACTGAAACTGAAGAAAATTAGAACAAGTGTACAAAAGCCAAGGTATGACCTTGAGTATATCTCACTGGAGTTCAGAGAACACCACAAGATCAATTTTAATGCATTAGATGCAAATGACAGGAGACCAGAAAAGTTGTGGCATGACACTAAAGATATCATTCATGAAGAAAGCAAAGGTTATTAAAAAGAGAGGAAGAAAAGAAAAGACCAAATTACATGTCAAAAGAGATGCTGGAACTGGAACTTGAATGTTGAGCAGCTAAAGTAAAAGGAAAACATGATGAAGTTAAGGAACTAAACAGAATATTTCAAAGGCAGCTCAAGAAGATAAAAAAAGTATTATAATGACATGTGAAAAGAGCAGGAGACAGAAAACCAATATGGAAGAATATGCTATGTGTTTCTTAAGCTTAAGGAATTGAAGAAAATATTCAAGCCTTGAGTGGCAATAGTGAAAGGCTCTACAGGGAAAATATTAAATGATGCAGAAAAAAATCAAAAGAAGAAGGGAGGAATACACAGAGTCACTACACACAAAAACATTGGAAGATGACCATTTCAAGAGGTTCAATGTGAAGAGGAATCAATGGTATTGAAAGATAAAGTAGAAGTGCCTTGAAAGAATGGGCAAAACACAAGGCTCTAGGAATTGATGGAATAACAATAGAGTTGTTTTGACAAACAAATCCAAGACTGGAGGTACTAACATGTTTAGGCCAACAGATTTGGAAAATAGATACCTGGCTGACAATTAAGAGATCCATATTTGTGCCTATTGCCAAAAAAGAGGATCCAACGGAATGTGAAAACCATTGGACAATATCACTAATATTACACACAAGCAAAATTTTACTAAAGATCATTGAAAAGTGACTGCAACAGTGTATAGATAGGGAACTGCAGGAAAATCAAGCAAGATTCAGAAGGAGGCAGGGAACCAAATATATAATTGCTGATGTCAGGTGGATATTAACTAAAAGCAGAGAATATCAGGAAGATGTCTATCTATGTTTTATTGACTTTGCAAAGGCATTTGACTATGGGGATTATAACAAATTATGGATAACACTTTGAAAAATAGGAATACCAGAGCATCTGATCTTACTCATGAGGAATCTGTACATGAATCAGAAGGAAGTTGTTTGAATAGAACAAGGAAACACCACCTGGTTTAAAGTTAAGAAAGGTTTGCATCAGGCCTATACCCTTTCACCATATTTCTTCAATTTCTATGCTGAGCAAATAATCCAGGAAGCTGGACTTTATGAGGAAGAATGTGGCATTAGGATTGGAGCAAGAGTCACTTACAACCAGCATTAAAACAGATGACACAACTCTGCTTGCTGAAAGTGAAGAGGATTTAAAACATTTACTGATGAAGATCAGAGAACATAGCCTTCAGTATGGATTGTGACTAAACATCAACAAATCAAAAATCCTTACAACTGGGTCAGTATGCAACTTCACAATAAATGGAGAAAAGACTGAGGTTGTCCATGATTTTGCTTTCCCTGTTTCTACAACAACACCCATGGAAGCAGCAGTCAAGAAATGAAAAGATGCATTGCTTTGGGAAAAGCTGAAGCAAAAGATCTCTTTAGAGTATTGAAAAGTAAAGAAGTCATATTGAAGATGAAGGTGCACCTGAATCATGTCATCATATTTTCAGTCACATCATATGGTTGTGAAAGCTGGGCATTGAACATAGGAGACAGGAGAAGAATTCATCCTTTGAAATTTTGGTGCTGGAGACTGTTATTGAATATACCATGGACTGCCAAAAGAACCAACATATCTGTCCTAGAAGTGCAACTAGAGTGCTCCTTGGAAGCAAGGATGGCTAGACTGCATCTTACATATTTTGGACATGTAGCCAGGAGCGACCAATCCCTGGAGAAAGACATCATGTTTTAGAGAGTTGCAGGTCCCCCCAAAAAAGGAAATTCCTCTACCAGATAGGTTGACACAGTGTCTGCAACAATGGGCTTAAACATAAAAAAGATTGTGTGCCTTGCACAGAATCAGGGAGTGTTTTGAGCTGCTGTACGTAGGGTCGCTATGAGGAGGATTCAACTTGATGGCACCTAACAACAACAACAACATTTTGTTGAAAATGGTTCCTCTTATTTCAATGAGGATATAAGGAGCTTGTTGTTGTTGTTGTTGTTGTTGTTGTTGTTAGGTGCCCTCGAATTGGTATCTGACTCATAGCGACCCTCTGTACAACAGGGGAAACACTATTGTCAGTGCTTCTCTGCTGTTCATAGGGTTTTCAATGGCAGATTGATTTTTGGGAGGGGGTTGCCAGGTCCTTCTCCCAAGCCTACAGCTTCTGGTGTTCCCAGGTGGTCTCCCATCCAGGTACTAAGCAGGCCCGCCCCTGCTTAGCTTCTGAGATCTGATGGGATAGGATGCCACAGGGCTACAGCTGCAGGCATAAGGAGCTTAGAGTGGTAAAAAACAAAGTAGTGACACTTATCTAGTACAGAGAGCATGAGTGAAATTACACAATGAGTAGACAAGAAGAAAAAAATGATTTTTAGAACAATTACCTTGAAGGTATCTTAAATATGGTTAAGAGTAATATGGTTTTCCTAAATTGATGAGCACACTGCTATTATCCTACAAAATTAGCAAACAAACAAAAAATAAAGCCAAGTGAACAGATGAAACATTAGTCATGGTGAGCCACTACAAAGTAGATGCATAAAAGGTGGAAGATAAAACTCACACAAATACTGAGTTCTCTAAACCCTAGAAACTAGATGATAATTCAATTAAAGTATCACTCCATGACCCAATACCTGATAAAATTACTTTTATTTTGAAGAAAACATAATGTTTAAGTTGCTGTTCTGTCCATTATATTACATAATGATAGAAGATTGTCATGCTTTCCTGGAGAATAGAATCAAGAAAATTTTGCAATGGGTCTCTGGAGCATTGTTGGTCAGGGGGCATTGCTCTGGGCCCTGGAGGTAAGCCCTGTCCCTGAAGAACCATGACTGGTGAGAGTGCTGCCAAAGAACCATGACTCCTGGAAAGGAGGCTTAAACTCACAGCTAATCTGAAAAGCCTTTAGAAAGGCAGGCTCAGAGATTTACACTCACTCCTTGCTTCTCCTATCAATGATGACACTCACAGCTCAAGTGCTCTTCAACAGCTCTTTATTGTGCTTCCTTGTCTGAGTTGGTGGTCGGACTGTAGCTGCTGCTGCTTGCCCTGTGCACCATGCCTATACTCTTCAGGACCAATCGGAGGCTGCCATATACTAAGGGGTGACTGGATGTTGTCCCTTAACTGCTCAATCAGGCATCCTACACTAATTGAGAGATGTCCAATCAGGTGTTAAAGGGTTTAAGGAGTCAGTTGGATGCCAGAGCCATCTTGGCTCACTTGATACCCAAAATGTCCCGGATGTAGGGCAGAGGTTTCTGTTCAGAGAAGGAGCCCCAGACCTAAAATCTGGCCAGACAGGACTTGAGGCATGCTGTCACTCTGAGATGCATCCCTACATGGGTCCAACCACTCAGGATCAAAGTGATTAAGGCAGTCTACGATGAAAATTGTTAGCTGCCATCAAGTCGGTATCCAACTCATACAGACCCTCATAGGGTTTTCAATGGCTGACTGTTTCGGGATTGCCTTGGGAATGGATTGCCAGACCCTTCTCCCATTTTTGTGGTGCTGGGAATTGAACTCGGGATCTCAGAGACTGCAGCGCAGCGCTCTACCAACTGAGCTAAATTAATCCTGGAGACTCGGAGGGGACTTTGCCCACACACCCAGGGGAGCCGGACCCACATAGCATGCAACCTTGACATCACACTGTCACCCTGCCCTCGGGACACAAACTGCAAGTTTTCTGGTGAGTCAGCACAGAATCACACCCTCCCTCCTGTTGTGGCGGTGGGAAACCAGTGCCAGCAGTACACATCCAGAGCTGAAATGCGGCTCCCTCTCTCCTGTTGTGGCGGGACAGTCATGCAGACGCAATCTCCACAGACATACGGGCACATATATGCCTGGACCCCAGACACACCAGAGGGGATACTAAGTCATCCTACCGCACTGTGGAGAAAGGTGAGGTCTGCGGAGGAGGCTGAGCACCACGCGGACAGAGTGCTCCTTTCTGGCAGAGTCTTGTGGGACAATTAGACACAATAAGAACAGTTTCTAGTGCAATTGCTGTGCATGGCAGACCTACTACAGACTCTCTCTGGGGGGGTTGAATATCATCCCACCCACAAGAGGATTTGGTTCTCCCAAGAGGTCTCCCAAGTGAGCAGAAAGCTGTGCTGCGCCCCCAGCAAATATTTTTTACTTTTTGAGACAGGGGCTTGCTGGGTTGCACAGACTGCCTCTGATCTCGAGCTTGTGGTCCTCCTGTCTCTGTCCCCCAAGCCGCTAGGATTGCAGGCGTGCACCACCGCACCTGACTAGAAGTGTTTAATAAGTGTGTGTGAGCATGTATGCATGGTTTTGTTTTGTTTTTGTTTTGATTTTTTGTTTGTTTGTTTGTTTCATGGGGTTTTTGTTTTGTTTTGTTTTGGCATGGTTTTTTTGTTGTTTTTTTGATTTTGTTGTTTTGTATGGGGGTATGAAACCAGGGTCTTGCGCCTATTCGCTTTGTAGGTGCTGGACCACCACGCTGCGCCCCCAGCCCATATTTTTTACTTTTTGACACAGGGTCTCTCTGGGTTGCGCAGGCTGCCTATGATCTTGGGCTTGCGAGCCTCCTGCCTTCACCCCCAAGCTGCTGAGAATGCAGGTGTATACCACCGCACCTGACTATAAGCGATTTTATACGTGGGTGGGAGCGTGTATGCGTGTTTTTTTT
>VMDO01036047.1:0-15499 GCA_007922755.1 Pedetes capensis
CCGACTCATAGCGACCCTCTGTACAACAGGGGAAACCCTATTGTCAGTGCTTCTCTGCTGTTCATAGGGTTTTCAATGGCAGATTGATTTTTTGGGAGGGGGTTGCCAAGTCCTTCTCCCAAGCCTGCAGCACCTCGTGTTCCCAGGCAGTCTCCCATCCAGGAACTAACCAGGTCCGACCCTGCTTAGCTTCCGAGATCTGATGGGATCGGACACCACAGGGCTACCGCTGCAGGCAAATATATATATATATATATATATATATATATATATATATATATATATATATATATATATATATATATATATATATGCGCTGGGGCTTAGCTCAGTTGATAGAGTGCTGTTCTGTACTCTCTAAGGCTCTGAATTTGATCCCCACCAGAGAAATGGGAGGACATGGCAACCCACTCCCAAATCAATCCCAAAACAATCAGCCATTGAAAACTATGACTAGACCAGAGGAACTGACATAGTGCTGGGCATGGCACTGTGTCAAGGAGTGTTCTGTTCTGTTGTACAAAGGGTGGCTATAAGTCAGACCCAATGCAAGGGTACTTAACAACAGTGTGTGTGTGTGTGTGTGTGTGTCTGTGTGTGTCTGTGTGTGTGTTATGAGAAAAATAAAATCAAACAGATAAAAGTAGAATAAGTTACTCTAAATGTTATTCCATGGAGACATGACAGATCAGTGTTCAGTCACATCTACCTCTGAATAAATCTTTGACACTGTGCAACATGCTACATCCTATAGTTTATGTGCTCACAGCTGTAGTTCATTATAGCAAAACATTCCAGTCTTATAGATGGATTCAAGGGTCATCTTGTCCCTAACTCTCTTACTTTCCCAATAATTTCTTTGTTCTTTTCCTTTCTATACTTCCTTTCTTGGAATTGTTTATGTATGTTCCTTCTATTACCTAATCCCTTCCTTATAAGAAAGCTTGTTCCCTGCCTGCATCAACCTAAATGCTTGAAGACAACTGATGTAATCTATTTCTCCATTTGAGGTTTTCACCTTAAGATTTATTTGAAATCTGGCAGACCCTGAAGGACTTTTCAGGCTGCCTGAAATTTGTATACTGATGTGCAACTCTAATCAGCTCAAATAAACCCTTTTGTTTTTCAATGAATCTGTGGTTCCTTTCTCTTACAGGCCAATGTTGTATATGTATGGGTAACACACTGCCTATCTTGTGTCCTTCCAATATTTCTATTTGAAGAAATGATTTTTGTGCATGCAGTATTTGTTCTTCACTCCAAGAGAAGATAATTATTGTATTAAGCAAAGGTGAGGTAACAGTCCCACTCAAAATTTCAAAATATGTTTATAGAACACTGAGGACATATGAAAATTTGTTAGAGGTAAAGATTAATTTAGAAGGTTTTTAGATCTTGACTGTATTTCTATCTGGGACTGGATTAGTCTTTGTTGAAAGGTGAATAATTTTTGTATGGAAAATTTAGCAAGAGCTGGGTGTCTACCTATTAGAAGACAGAAGCACTCTTTCCTAACAGTCTCCCTGTATTTTCAAAAGTCCTTTTATGGAGAGATAAAATTATCTCCACCTAGAGCCAATGATTTAGAGAAAACAACTTATAGATGCTATCTTCCCATGTGAACTCCTTCCTGTAAGAGAGTTTCCTGACAATCTGGTACATTAACAAAGCACTCCTTAATAAGACAGCAAAAACCCACAGTTGGGTTTCATGACTCAAAACATATTTCTGATCATTTTGCATCTTGTTATTAGTGTGCATTTAGATCTGTGTTAAGATGTTCTGAATTGAAAAATGTGTGGCAGGAATAATGACACTTTTTATTCTCATTTTGCCATATTTATACTAAGACAGAGAAAAAAGAAAAGATAGAGGGAGGAAGGTAGGAAAAGAGGAAAGAAAGGCAATGTTTCTTTAATAAAAAAGCAGACAGAATGGTGTTGAGTATATTGAAGGTGGCAACGTTTTGTTTTATTAAAAAAACAATTTTTATACATAGTCTAGACTATACATAGTCTAGTCATCTTTTAAATGTTTCAGAAATGACTTATTAAATTACAGTGAGGTAAATATTTTTAAAAATTCTTTTAGGTGATCACAAGTGAAAATTTGAGGACTATATTTTCATTATTTTGTCAATTGGTAATCTTATCTTTTTAGAATATTGTACAATAAACACAGAATTTTTTTCAAAAGTTTTCATGCAGTCAAATTAGATGAAAAAAATTCAGAACCTATTCCATTTTATGCATTGTTGCTATTCCTTATTTACAGGAAATGTCCTTACTCCAAGTTTATTAATTGTTGTCATTGTTGTTACGTGACATTGGGTTGGGTCTGACTCATAATGACCTTCATAGTGTTTTCAATGGCTGATTGTTTCAGGATTGCTTTAGGAGTGGATTACCAGGTCCTTCTCCTGTTTTTGTGGTGCTGGGGATGGAACCCAAGTCCTTGGGGAGAGCAGAGCACATGCTCTACCAACTGAGCTAAATCTTAACCCTTAGTAATTACTCAATCACATAAAATAGTAATATAACCTCTCTGAGTTTGAAAATTGTCAGAGGTGACTCATTAAGAGATCTGATACGTGAATATGTTTAGAGATAGATTAGAAGTCATTATTACTATTAATGGTCATTTTCTAGTGTATATTCTCCAAAGTGGTGAAGAGGATATGCTACTGTTTCCTAGCATGCTCAACATTAGTTTCAAATTGCTTTAAAGTATTGGGAAACTTTGAAGAGTTATGATTCTCACAGTTGGGGACTTCTAGGAAATGCTAGCCTTCAGCCATAGCCCTGTGGCATCCCATCCCAACAGATCTCGGAAGCTAAGCAGGGTCGGGCCTGGTTAGTACCTGGATGGGAGACCGCCTGGGAACACCAGAAGCTGTAGGCTTGGGAGAAGGACCTGGCAACCCCCTCCCAAAAATCAATCTGCCATTGAAAACCCTATGCACAGCAGAGAAGCATTGACAATAGTGTTTCCCCTGTTGCACAGAGGGTCACTATGAGTCGGATACCGACTCGAGGGCACCTAACAACAACAAGGAAATGCTAAAGAAAAGCAAATAGAAAGCAATTCTGAACAAGAAGTGTGGATTCACAAAGTTGGTGTATTTTTGAATGACTAAGACTATTGTTTTAACTTTGATGTAAAAAAGACAAATATGGAAGGAATTTAAGACTACCAGAGTTCAAAATTGAGTGAAGATTATGTATTTGCCTCTAATTCTTAAAAATTTAAATTTTCTTTTGCATATGTGACTTTTTTCAAGACACATGATGCCATTATCCATTTAAGCTGGTGAAAGGAAAGGATTCTTTGTTGGATAATTCATACAAAATCATGTGCTACCCAGCTTCTCTGTCTACGTGCTCTGCTTTCATCAAACATGAGTGCTTTGTTCGGATATGTTCCTGAAAATAGAGTGCCATATGGGAAAATTTATCCAATAATAAGATCAAATAAAGGTTACTCATTTCCTAAAGAAAGAATACATATTACCAAACATGATTCAAATATTAAAAGTTACAGGTTAAAATATCTTTAACATTGCATAGGAAAAAAAGAAATTTCATTGCTAATGTTATCACAAAAAGAATAGTTAACACTGTGGAGATTTGCAAAGGATGGGGTGTTAATCCACATTGATGTGTGAGTTACCTATTCAGAGAAGGTCTAATAATATGCTAAAATGGAAATTCTCATCATTTAATTTCACAGAACACCATTTTCTGCTAATTAGAAAAAAAATATAGTAATATAATGTAGCTGTTTTAAGGAATCTTACCCATTTTAGGATCCTAAAGACCTTGGAATTTATTAAAAATGCTGATTTTGAATTTTTAATTTAAAAAAAAGATTAAAATCAAAACAAAAATAAATAAATAATAACTTAGGATCCTGGGGATATAGTCCAGTGATAGGTTCTGCCTAGTATGCCCAAAGCCATGAATTCCATCTCAGTGCCACAAGGAAAAAAAAAAGAACCCATACATGTGAAAATGTGCATGTATTAGACCTTAAATTCTCATAAAAAGAGTCACTATGGTGAACTGTACTGAGTCCTTCATTTTTTCTCGGATAAAATGATTGCCCTATATAAAATCAGTCTTTGAGATTTGTATTCCCTTTAATTCTGTCAAGAGAGAAGCTTTCTCCTTAATTGAAAATGGAAATAATCTTCCAAAATTACTGAAAGGAAATTGTATTTGGTAAAAGTTGCCGTTGATTACAATGTGAGGACTTTCTAGCACCAGTAGCCAAATAATTTTGACTAGGAGCCCACTATGAATGAAAAGTAGATGTTTCTGAGTATTGAATCTGAGTGAAATCATAATGTTAGTTATACAGTGTTACCACCCACATTTTCTTTAGTGACCCAAAGCATTGACTCTCTTCGGCACTGCAGATCTCTTTGAACATTTGGTTCTGGCATTACTGTGAATTTAATGGTGAAACAGGTTTGTATTTGAGCTGAAGCAGCTTTTAATCTGGTTAATACCAGTAAATCAAAAGACTTAGATCTTGATTACAGGATGTAAGAATTATGGCAAAAATAGTGAAACCACATGTACATACATAGAAGAAAATAAAAGTAAAAGAAATTATGTTTAGGTTAAAGGAAAGAGAAAAAGTATTGGGCAGAAGAGAGAAGACACACTTAAAGGAAGCTGAATTTATGTTTAATTTAGAGGTTGTTGTTACTGTTAGGTATCATCAAGTTGTTTCCTCCAACTAATAGCGACCCTCATAGGGTTTTAAATGGGTAATTGTTTCCAGATTGCCTTGGGAATGGATTGTCATGTCCTTCTCTCATATTTTTGGTGCTGGGAATTGAACCCAGGACCTCGGAGACTAAAGAGCGGCACTCTATCAACTGAGCTAAATCCCAGCTCTAATTTAGAGGTAACTAGAGTAATTCATTTCCCACACATCTATCAGTTTTGCTGTACTTTGTGGGCTTGAGTGTTGCTATGAGGCTGAAAGCTATGCCATGAGTATCTCACATACCAGCAGGGTCACCCATGGTGGAAAGGTTTGCTTTACTTGGTTCTACAATCAACATTCATGGAAGCAGAAGTAAAGAAATAAAAAGATGCATTGCTTTGGGAAAAGCTGGGGCAAGAGATCTTTTTAAAGTATTGAAAGGTAAAGATGTCACATTGAAGATGAAGGTGTGCCTGATTCATGCCATGGTAATTTCAGTCATATCATATGGTTATGAAATCTGGACATTGAACAAGTAAAACAGAAGAAGAATTGATGCCTTTGAATTATGATGTGGGAGATGATTATTGAATATACCATGGACTGCCAAAAGAATAAACAGATCTGTCCTAGAAGAAGTACAACTGGAGTGCTCCTTAGAAGCAATGATGGCTAGAATACATCTTATGTACTTTGGACATGTAGTCAGGAATGGCCAATCCCTGAAGAAGGACATCATGTTTGGGAGAGTGACAGGTCAATGAATAAAAAGGAAACCCCTCACTAGATAGATTGGCACAGTGTCTGCACGGGCTTGACTTGAAGGCACCCAACAACAACAAGAACAACAACAACAATAGAGGAATTCATAATAGAAGATAGAAAAAAGGGCATGTTCTTCACCAAACAATTGCATGAACAAAGAAATACAAAGAAGTAACTCATATACATCAAAGAGGAAATAGGTCAAGAAGTGTTATTAAAATATATATTAAAACAATAATGCTATAAGGACCCAATTATAATGGGTAAACAATAGTGTGTGTTACCTAATTGAGAGCAACTTATCATCTTTATCTGCTTATTTGTTCTATTTATTAAAAAGTCATATATTTTAATGAGAACTTTTCACTTTGATCATATGAGAAACCATTATTTTCATCAGGCTTAATTTCTGTATTAATATACAGAAATATCTATGTGGCATACATAATTTAACATGCTAAAGTTTACAGAAGCTTATCATTAATACTTCAAATTGTCCTTTATTCTCAAATTGCCTATGTCTTACTTGTAAAACTAAGAACAATGAAATTAAGTTTTATTCCCTTCAGAAAATGAAGAAGTAGTGGAATTATTATGATATTACAAGCTTTTGGAAAGGTCCTGATGAGTTTATCTTAAGCATTTCTCTTTTTTATAAATAATGTCATATTAAAATTCTTGAATAAATATTAGCATTCAATCTCTTGGCATATAGCTACCTACTATCACTTTTCATAAATAAAAAATTTCAATAAATTCTTCGTAAAAAGGACATTTATGTATAAATATGTATAATCAGGATAGAGTGTTTTTTTGATAGCTACTCATTGAAGAAAATATACTCTTATGATGCATTTTTTTGACCCAAGGAAGTAGATATGACTTTTGTTTTATCTGGAAATATAAGCGACAAATGAACTTTGCCCTACCTTCCATCCTTCCTTTCTTCCTTCCTTCCTTCCTTTTCTTTTTGTGGTAATTGGGGGTGGAACCCAGGTCCTCAGGTGTACTTTACAAGCTCTCCACTACCCATCTTTTTTCTCTTCTCTTTTTCCAAACAAGGGAGGTCATGATAGCCCCAAGTTTCAATAGAAGAAACTGAAACTTAGAGAGGTAAAGACACTTATTTAAGGTCCCAGTATTGCTTCAGGGTAGAGCTGGGCTAATCTTTAGGCAGGGCAGACTCTGGGGCCTCCCTTGTGCAGGGTTAAGACAATATATGGTGTGTGGTCCATATGCAACAGAAGTGTTCCTCCTGACAGCACCCTCACACCAACACAGGCTCGAGGCCAGTACAAGGGCCAAAAGGGTCATTTACCCCCACAGCCAAGCAACGGAGTGCAGGAATGCTTCAACCAAACCCCAGGCACTGCCCTTCAAGTAAGCAAGCTCTTCAGAGGGACAGGAGGTATCAGGACTCAGAAAACCAGTCCTTGGCTCAAATGGTGCCCTGCAAATACAGAAGGAAAAACTTCCTGAACATCTCTAGCTTTCTCCCGCAGCTCCTTTTCTATTTTTATTTTTATCTTGAAACAGAGTCCTTGTGCTGGCTGCCTCTGACTTCAAACTTGTGATGCTCCTGCTTCAGCCTCAAGAATTGCTGGGATTATAGGTGTGTGCCACTACTCCTGGTGAACCCTCTTTCATGGCAGATCTTTGTAGGGCCTTGTAGTCCTAAGAAAAAGACATAACATGAGGGAGATTATATGTTACTTTTAGTGAGAGGTCTGAGAAGTGATGTTTTATTTCTTTGCTGATAGTTCTATTCACTAATTTCAGAGGTCTTTCAGATTAATTATTAAAACAACAACATAAATAAATCATTTATTTTGGTGACCTTGAATGTATCTTTTGAGATGAGTTCTGATATTATGGATATGCATATACAACATCGTATATTTATATTTCCACATTAGTCAGATACTGATGTTGTATATTTCAAAAGAGTCACAAAGGGAATAATAATTTCAAGATTAAAATATTAGTGAAATAAACCAAATATTAATAAAATAAACCTTTTCATATTTTGTATATGTAAAGAGTATTTTAAGCATATTTAAAAATCAAATACATTAAGATTGCCCAAATATATTTTCATTGCAATTTCTATTTTGGAATATTGACATTGAATTCATGGGAGAAGTTGAATTTTATTCAAAATGTTATTTTTTATTCCACACAAAAGAAATTGGTAATCATATGATAATGTATGTTCATACTTATTTTGACTCCTATTACATGCAGTCCGCCATATCTGTCAACCTGTTGTGCTGTGGGGGCTTGCATGTTGCTGTGATGCTGGAAGCTATGCAACCAGTATTTCAGATATCAGCTGTACCGCCCATGGTGGAAAAGTTTAAACTGAGCTTCCAGACTAAGACAGACTAAGGAGCAGGAGCTAACAGCCCACTCTCAAAACAATTGTTATTGTTGCCGGGCACGGTGGCACACACCTGTAATTCCAGCGGCTAGGGAGTCGGAGGTGGGAGGATCATAAGTCTGAGACAGGAGGCAGTCTGTGTAATTTAAGGTGACCCTGTCTAAAAAAAAATGGGCTGGGGTGCAACTCAGTGGTCCAGCACTTACAAAGCATGCAGGTGTGAGTCCCTGGGTTCAAATTATTGTTGTTGTTAGGTAGTGTGGAGTTGGTTTGATTTCATAGCAACTCTCACAGGATTTTCAACAGCTGATTGTTTCGGGATTGTTTCGGGCGTGGATTGCCATGGCCTCCTTCCATTTTTGCTGTGCTGGGGATCGAACTGAGGGCCTCAGAGAGTACAGTGAAGCACTCTGCCAACTGAGCTAAAACCCAGCCCCCAAAACAATTAGCCATTGAAAACTATGAATAGCAGAGAAGCACTGTCAAATATATAGTTAGAAAATGAAACCCCCAGGCTGGAAGAGAAGCAAGAAATGACTGTGGAAGAGTTACATTCTCAAAGTAGAACTGACTTTAATGACAGAACTAGAATAAAGCCTCTGGGACCTCCTTTTGCTGATGTGGAATCACTCACAATGAGAAGAAGCAACGTGTCTGCAACAATGTGCTTAAACCTGAACAGATTGTGTGGACAGCACAGAGGTAGTGTTTTGTTGTGTTGTACTTAGGGTCACTGTTAGTTGAATCTGACATGATGGCGCTAAACATAACATGCAGTGGGTAGTTATGCACATCAATGGTCTGTCTCAGTTATTTTCTTGTTCAATCTGTAAAATACAAAGACCATAATTCCAGATTTTTTTTTTATTAAATTTTGGTCTCTTAGACAGAGACCATGGATTTTGTTCTCATATTAAGAAAAACTAAAATTCCTGTAAAAATGTTTGTCAAATATAGCAAGTGTAAAATAGAAGTTATTGTAATAATTTGCATCAGAAAATAGACTGAGGAACCGAACATAATATTAGAGCAAAATATGACACATTTTCTAAACATATAAATGTACCAAGTGGGTACATACTTTAAAACTAAATATTCTTATATAGTTCATATGTAAAAATATTTCAAAGAGGTATCAAATCAATAGTTATCGCCAGTAATTAATAACTCTATTAATAATTGAAATATCAATGAGTTTTTTAAAGTGTGATGATAAATAGTTTGAAATACATGGTTGTCATATCATATATAAAAATCAATTGCAATAAAAATATCCAGTAATTAGAGAGCACAAATCTTTAAATGTCTCAGAACAACTATATTTAATCAAATCCTAACATTCAATGAGATTTGAGAAAACTATCAAAAAATTAAAATCAAATATTCAGAGGTAAATGCAATAAAGGTAAAAGTATCACTAAAATTTAGCTCAAAATATAGTGAAGAAATAATGGAGATACGTTTACCAGAAATATAAATGAAAGATCTCAGTTTGACAGGACATAAAGTTTACTAAAGATAAGAGTTGAAGAAAAATGTAGATCTAGATATTTTAAACTCATCTTTTAAATTATTATTATTATTATTATTATTATTATTATTACTATTACTATTATTATTTTGGTACTATGGGGCCGAACCCAGGGTGTTACATATACTTTAAAAATATTGTAGTTCTGGGCTGCACTTGTAGCTCATTTTTCATTTTTAATTTTGAGTCAGTGTCTTGCTAGTTTACCCAGGCTGCCTCTGGCCTCAAACTCTGGATCTTTCTGCCTCTGCCTTGAGTAATTAGCATTACAGGCCTGTGCCACCATGCCCAACTATAGTCATATTTTTACACATGCAAAGAAGAAGAAAAGAACTTTAAAATAACAGTTCTCCAAAGGTACAGAATAACATTTTCAAAAGAAAAGAAAATCTGCTCTTCCATGTCAGATTTTTTAAAAACTATTCTACTAAGCAAGAAGGCACTTGGGGATTAGAATTCAGAGTTTTATATTTAGCCATACAAGCAAATACAAAAGTGTTTTTAAAATTAAAATATCAAGAAAGATATTTTAGGAAGCAATGTTTCCTAAAAACTAGCAATGTTTTTCTACCTAGACAAAAATTGCACTTGCAGAATCCACCTAATGTGAGTAAGTTTGCCCCCATTGAGTGGTTGTAACATCCAGGGGAAAGCCTTGACTGGAAATTGTGATTAATTTGATCAATTGCAGCCCATAATACAGTAGCAAGTATACATTTCTCACCCCTCACTCAGTCCTCAGGTCCTGAGGCAGGTAGCTATGCTTGTATTCCTGGACAAGGTTACACACAACTTCTAGAAGTAATAAGGGTAGACAAAAGGAATCCGGTCTTCCGAAATGGGGGGATCTGTGCCTGATTATTGATTACTGGTTCTGATCACAGAAGTGTAGAAAAAGACAGAAATCATTGCTACTGCACTTGTCCCATTGTTCTAATCCCCTCCCCCCCAACGAGTACCCTCCTGAGGTGAATTCAGAAAATTTAAATGCCTAGTTCCTCTTTTTTAACTATTTCGTTTTCTCATTTTCTCTTTTGGGGAGATAGATATTGAAAACCAAGGTGCCCAAAAATTACCACATATACCAAGGAAATTTAAAAATCACCACCCATCACCACAGAAGGACATATGTTTACATAAAATCTGCAAAAAGTGCAAGTTCACATATACTGATCTTTGACAGGAAGACTACTTGCAACAACAACAATAACAACAACAACAATAACAACAAAGAAAAACCCTAAAACTAAACCCAGTAAACCCTAAGGAAAGTATAAGAATCTGATTTTCAGTGTTTCAGCATGTAAAAATAAGCTAAAAGTTTGTCCTAATATTTATATGTTAAAAGTCTATCTCCCAGAGTAATGGTTGCCTGCATCCATACCACTGCGGTGCCCATTCCTGTCAGATCTGAGAAGCTAAGCAGTGTCGGGCCTGGTTAGTACTTGGATGGGAGACCATCTGGGAACCCAGGTGCTGTAGGCTTGGGAGAAGGACCTGGCAACTCACTCCCAAAAACAATCAGACACTGAAAACCCTATGAATAGAAAAGAAGCACTAACAATACTGTCTCACCTGTTGTGTGTAGGGTTGCTATGAGTGGAACACTAACTCAATGACACCTAACAACCACAATACTACAAATAAAGTAATGGTATTAAAAGGTGAAATCTCTGAGAAGTGGTATAGTTATGAAAGTAGAAACTCCCAAATGAGATTAAGGCTCTTCTAAAAATGTCTCCAAAGATATTCCCCATCCATTCTACCATGTGAGGGCCCATTGAATATATGTCACCTATGAATCAGAAGTGGGCTGGGATTTAGCTCAGTTGGTAGAGCGCTGCTCTGCAGTCTCTGAGGCCCCAAGTATGATTCCCAGTACAGCAAAATGGTAGAGGGACATGGCAGTCCAATCCCAAGGCAATCTTGAAACAGTCAGCCATTGAAAACCCTGAGGGTCACTATGAGTTGGACACAACTCGGTGGCACCTAACAACAACAACAACAACAACGAATCAGAAAGTGGCACACATGAGACAAAATCTACTGGCATGCTGATCTTTGGCTTCACAGATGTAAAACTATCAGAATGAAATTTCTGGTTTTACAAGTTATTATGTTTATAGTGAGCTATACAACGAAAGAGGGAACTATGGCTCATTTAAAGGAAAAAGTAGACCAATACAAACTGTTCCTGGAAAAGACCTACTGGAAGATCTACCAGAAAAACTATTTAAAGAATTATGTAAAATTGTTGCAAGAACAAAATGAAGATGTGAAAAAAATCAAGCAAATAAAGTATGGACAAAATGGAAATACCAAAGAAAGAAAGAAAAACAAAACAAAAAACTGATATAGAAAACTTTGAGCTAGAAAGCACAATAACTAAAATATAAAACTCACTAATATGAGATAAACAAAGATTTTTAACAGGCAAAACTAAAATATCAGGAGACTTTAAGATGGTATAATGGAAATTATTGAATCTAAGATGAAAAAAGAAAAAAATGTTGAAAAATTGAACAGTGCCTAAGAGATCTGTTGGCTATTTTCACTTAAGTGAACATGTCCATTGTGAAAATTTCAGATAGAGGAGAGTAAAGAGTAGAAAAGATATTTGAAGAAATAATTCCAAAAACATAAAAAATGATGAAAATCAAAATCCAATAAACTAAACAAACTCCAAGTATGATGGACTCAAAGAGAACTAATACATTATAAACAATCCATCCAAAGCTAAAGAGCAAGAATTTTGAAATCCACAAGACACAAGCAACTCATGACATGCAAGGAATCCCTAACAGGATTATAAATAGACTACTCATCAGAAAATTTGGAAGCGATAAGGCAGTGGGTTACTATTTTCAAAGGCATATACACAAAAGATACACACACACACACACACACACTATATATATATATATATTGGCTGGGATTTAGCTCAGTTGGTAGAGCGCTGCGCTGCAGTCTCTGAGGTCCCGAGTTCAATTCCCAGCACCACAAAAATGGGAGAAGGGCCGGGCAATCCACTCCCAAGGCAATCCCGAAACAGTCAGCCATTGAAAACCCTATGAGGGTCGCTATGAGTCGGACACCGACTCCACGGCACCTAACAACAACAACAACATATAGATAGATAGATAGATAGATAGATAGATAGATAGATAGATAGATCACTCCCATATTTCTGTCAGCTTGTCTTGCTGTGTGGCCTTCTGTGATGCTGTGATGCAGAAAGTTATGAAATCTTTACCTCAGATCTACCCTACCAGCAGGGCCACCCCTGGTAGAGAGGTTTCAATTTACCTTCCAGACTAAGACAGACTAGGGAAAAGGACCCAGAATCCTGTGCCCAAAATGATTAGCCATTGAATACCCTATGAATAGCAAAGAAGCGCTATCAAATATATAGTGCCTGAAAATGAGTCTTCCAGAATGGAAGGCATTCAAGAAACAACTGAGAAGGGTTGCCTTTTCAAACTAGAGTAGACCTTAGTGACAGGAATGGAGTAAAGCCCCTGGGACCTCCTTTTGCTGATGTGGCATGATTCAAAATGAGAAGAAATACAATGACTGTAACAGTAAGCTCAGACATAAAAACTATCATGTGTATGGCACAGTGTTGGGTAGTGTTTTGTTCTGTTATACATAGGGTCACTAAGAGTCAGACCCAACAACAAATTTTATATATATATATATATATATATATATATATATATATATATATATATATGTTCATATTTTTGACAACAGTGTCCTTTAAAAATTAGGAAAAGTTGAGTGCAGTGGCATGCACTTGTAATCACAGTGACTCCAGAGTAAGAGGCTGGAGTATTGCAAGTTTGAGACCAGAGGCAGTCTGCATAATTTAGTGCTACTCTGTCTCAAAAAGTAAAAACATGGGCCAAGGGTATATATAGCTCAGTGGTACAGCATTTGCAAAGCATGCAAGTGTGAGGCCCTGGGTTCAAACCCCAGTACTGCAAAAATGAATAAATAAATAAATAAAATAAAATAAAATAAAATTTAGGAAAAAAATTAATGCAAGCCCAGACAACAAAGGCTCACAGAGGTGATTCCTTCGTAACTTCCCGGCAATAAATGCTAAAAAGAATACTGGAGGTTGAAATGAAAGGACATGAGTCAGTAATTCCAAGCTTTAGAAAGAAGTAAAGATCTGAATTAAGGCAAATTCATGGATAATGACAAAAATCAGCATTTTATAACAGTTTTTAATTCTACTTTTACTTTTCTACATAATTTAAGAATAATAAGTTTTTAACAAAGCAATTATAGTCTAAAAATTGCTTTTATGGTTTAGTTTATAAGTTAGCATTTTCTCCTCCTGCATAATTTAAGATGCCAATGCATTAAAAATCATTAGTTTGTTTTTAGACATACAAAGTTGTAACTTTGAGATATCAACAGCTGAAAGTGATGAGAACAGAGCTGTCAAAAAAGCAGAGATTTTGTATGTCATTGAAGTGAAGGTGGTATAAGTTATAATTAGAGTGTCACAACTTTAGGATGTTAAATTAAATTCCTGTAGTAACTGCAAAGAAAATAGTTAAATCTTATTCACAAACATAATAAAATAATCTAAGTGTTTCACTGTAGAAAAAACCAATCATGAAAGAAAAATGTAAAGCAGGAAATGAGGGATAAAAATAGCCATAAGTCATACAGAAAACACATAGCAAAATAAGAAATCCCTGCTTATCTGTAATTACTTTATATGTAAATAGATTAACTCTCTAATTAAAAGAAAGAGATAAGTAGAATAAATAAAAGAGTAATCAGAACACAAGTCCCGACATTCTGCTGTCTATGGGAGGCTCATTTTAGATCCAAACAGGGAAAGAGGTTAAAAGTGACATATGAGAAAAGAGACCATGTGCATAATAAACACAGAGAGTAATGATTACTCTAATAAAATCAGAGTAACAGTTAAATCCAAAAAGCTTAGAAGCGATGAAGGACATTACATATTAATAAAAGATTTGATGCAACAGTAAGAATAAATATTTACACATATACCATCAAAATATATGAAACAAAGACTGACATAATTGAAGATAAGGTAATACCTAGATCCATAATAATAATTGGAGATTTTAATTGTCTAATCTCAAAATGGATAGACCAGCCAAAGAGAAGATAAATTAGGAGATACAGAACTGGAACAACACAATGAAACAACCATAACTAACAGACTAACAGACATACCTGAAAATTGAGTATACATCCTTCTCAAGTGCATATGGGATAGACCATATACATTTATCAATTTTTTAGAATCTCAGTAGTTTTAAAAAGCTAAATACCTTACAAAGCATTTTATTTAATCAAACTCTAAATGAAATTGAAAGTCAATAACAGAAGGAAAAGCTGAACACCATGATGCATGCTTATAATGTCATCTACTTAAGAGGCTGAGGCAGGAGGATAATAGGTTAAAAGCCATGGGCAGACTTCACAATTTAGCAACACTCTTTCTCAAAATAAAAGAATAAAAAGGAGGTGTGTGAGAAAAAAAAAAAAACTCAATGGTGCAGCACTTGCCTAACTGGCACAGAGTCCTGGGTTCAACCTTCAGTACTGAGGAAGAAAAGAGGATGCAACTCCAAAGATGGCAGAGAGATAACACCCACCTTCTGACTCAGAGTAAAAAGACAGTTTAAACAATAGTTTAGAACACACATTGACTAGTCAGACAGAGTAATAAGTAAGATAAGAGATGTTGTTGTTGTTAAGTGCCATCCAGTCGAGTCCAATCCATAGAGACCCTATGTACAGCAGATCGAAACACTTGCCGATTTTGTGCCAGGCAAACGATCTTATTTATGTTTAAGCCCATTGTTGCAGACACTGTATCAATCCATCTGGTGGAGGGTTTTCCTCTTTTGCATTGACCTGCCACTCTTCCAAACATGATGTCCTTCTCCAGGGATTGTTCTCTCCTGACTACATGTCCGAAATATGTAAGACGCAGTTTGGCCATTTTTGCTTCCAAGGAGCACTCTGGTTGTACTTCTTCTAGGACAGATTTGTTGGTTCTTTTGGCAGTCCATGGTATATTCAATAGACGTCTCCAGCACCACAATTCA
>VMDO01036048.1:0-15496 GCA_007922755.1 Pedetes capensis
TAGCCCTGTGGCATCCGATCCCGTCAGATCTCGGAAGCTAAGCAGGGTCAGGCCTGGTTAGTACCTGGATGGGAGACCACCTGGGAACACCAGAAGCTGTAGGCTTGGGAGAAGGACCTGGCAACCCCCTCCCAAAAATCAATCTGCCATTGAAAACCCTATGAACAGCAGAGAAGCACTGACAATAGTGTTTCCCCTGATGTACAGAGGGTCGCTATGAGTCAGAAACTGACTCGACGGCACCTAACAACAACAACAACAGCAACTATATATATATATATATATATAAAACACTATATATATAACAACCATATATATATATATATATAGACATATATATATATATGTCTGTTTTTTTGGTTTTTTTTTTTTTTTTTGAGATGAGGTCTTGCTATATTGGCCAGACTGGTCGTAGGGTTCAAACAACCCTTCTGCCTCAGCCTCCCAAATAGCTGGGACTTCAAGTATGTTCCACAGAATTGCACATCAATCTTTTAATTATGTTGTTCAAATCTTCTATTTCCTTACTAAAATTTTATTTTCTCCATCTATCAATTACCACACAAAGGGAGTTAAAAATCTCTACAACAGTGGATTTGTCAATTTTTGTTTTATGTGCACTGAAGCAATGCTATACACATTTAAAATTGTTATATCTTCCTGGTAAATTAACTTTTCTGTCAATATTGATCTCTAGTAATCTCTATTAATGACTATGCTGTGAAGACTATTTGTGTAACATTACTGTAACTATATTAGATCCTACTGAGTATTCATTTGGTGTAAATTTTCCATTCTCTAAGCTCTCTCTGTTTGGGGTACCTTGTAAAAACCTAGAAAAAATCTTTCAGTGATCTTTGCAAATGAAGAATTTAGCCCACTTACATTGACAATGATTACAGTTTATTTTGGATTCATGTTTATATCTCATTCTTTGTTTTCTATTTTCCATCTTTACTGCTTCTTTCACTGCATGCTTCACCTTTCCCTCGTTCTTGCCATCTTTTGGCTTTTTGTCCTCAACCAACATTTTTACTCCACTTGTTTGAAAAGTATTTATTTCTTTTCTCTCGGTGACTACTTTAAAAATTCTACTATACATATTTTACTTAATAAATATTTTTATCTTTCTCTTGGAAAGTTGTTGATGTTGCCATCAAGTCATGTCCAACTCATAGCATGTCCAACTTCATAGGGTTTTTAATAGGTTTCAATAGGTTTCATAGGGTTTCAGGATTATCTCGTCCTTCTCCCGTTTTTGCAGTGCTGGGAATCAAACTCAGGACCTCAGAGACTGCAGAGCAGCACTCTACCAACTGAGCTAAATTTAGCCCATAAAAGATGTTATTGTCTAGGGTTTTATTTTATCTTCATTTAACTCCTTGAATTAATATTAGTATATATGCTTTATGTGACCAAGTTTTGTTAGGTTCATACAAATTTATTATTTTTGTCCATCATTCATTTTTATATATCATACTTTCTTCCTTCTAGTTCTCTCAGGAAGGTGGCTGCCCTTCAAGGATCCAGTTTTATGTAGGATCTCTGATCCAATCTCCCAGTCTGTGTGAGCCCCCAGTTTTGTCTCCTGTCTGTTAAGCACACAGCCTTTGTACATGAAGCACTTCACTGCCAGGTACCAGCAGATGCCTTCCAGACAAGCTTTGAGTTTGCTTCCTCTTATGCAATGCAAAATCCTTGTTATTCAATCTAAGTACTTCCCTTCGTTCCTTTCCAACTCAACCACATATTCAGCAAATATTTTAAATACATTATCCAGCATTTTTAGATGATCTGACCAGATAGTTTTTCTGCAAAGATCTTTCTATGTTATCTGAATGTCCTTAGTTAAATTAATTAGTATTCATATTCATTGACATGATGTCATGTAATTATTCTTTTTACTACGCATGCTCCATTGGTGGCTGGAGTGTAGCTCAGTTGGTAGAGTGCTTGCTCTGTGTGCTCTGAGGCTCTGGGTGTGGGCCCCAGCACTGCAAAAATGGGGGAAGGGCCTGGCAGCCCACTTCTGAAACAATCCCAAAGCAATCAGCCATCAAAAATCCTATGAACAGCAAAGAAGCACTGACATAGTGCCAGGCATGGCACAGTGTCATGTAGTATTTCATCTGTTGTACATAGGGTCACTATGAGTCAGATATGACTCCACAGCACCTAACAACAACTACATGTGAAAAAACTGTCTAGAAATAGAATTGGTTAATAACAATTTTAGTTATAAAAAGGATTTTATCCATCATATACATTTTACTTAAGTTTAGAGCTATTTCCAAAAGACTACTCTTTTTTTCTGAATTCTTAGTGTACATATTGACTCCAACATAATGCATGCTTTCTCTCAACGTCTTATTAGAAAATTGTCAAACATACAGCAAAGTTAACATAGTGTAAATGTACTTTCTGAGTTCTATCATTATCATTTTATAATATTATTTGATTACATATCTACCCTTCTATCTATCCCTCTAGATAGTCATCAATTCATCTTTATTATTGCATTACTGAGAAAAAAGTAGATATTAGTACATTTCCTCATAAACCTGTCACAAATATAATACTTTTATTTCCAGGCAATAAAACTTCTTTTATCAAACTTTTGCTTATGATTTTTTAAGCATTTAAAAAACACTACTCACAATCATAATACCATTGTATCAGAAAATAATAACTTACAGTTGAGGAGGAAAACTAAATGAAAATGAATTAAATTATTAACTCTTTATTATATGTTCTATTTCCGTGTAAATAAAATAAGCTTCATATGTGGCACACTCATCTGAAATGTGTGCCCTTTCATTTCATTTGTGTTTCTATTATAATTTCAGTTTGTTTATGATGAAAAACTTTTTCTTACTTATTCTTCCCTGTTCACTGCTTCTGGAAGTCTATTCAACTTTATGGAGGTGGAAAGGTAAACAATTACCTTCTAAACTTATTTTAGGCAAAGTCACATTTGACTTCTATAGGTCTTTTCCAGCATAATGATATTATGAATCAGACTGGACCATTCCTTTAAATTTTATTATGATAAACTATTTAATTATCACATCAAGACTGTACTTCTGCTTTCTGTCTTTAATGTTAGCAATGATTTACAATTCTAGAAATTTTCTTTGTGAAAATTTATCATGAATACATACAAAAAGATGTCAGGAAAAGACATCAGAAATAAGTGCTAAAATTCAGATGTTCTTGAACTTGGAAGGCTTTCAGGTAAGTTTTTGTATTTGCTAAAGAGAAAAAAGGCCAAGAAACATAAAAAGATGCTCTTACCAAAATTGTATACAATGCATTTATTTTAATAATCCACACAGTATAAATGTTTGTTATCATAAATTCATACTAAAACCTCAAAATTGAAATCAGTGTAATAGTTTGTTCTTCGTTATCAGAAGAATCCAATCAGGACTCAGGCCATCTGAGTCCCATGTGAGTGATCGTAAGTACATCCCTAATCTCCATAGAGCTCCCTTTCTTCACCTTTAATTTAAAATTCCCTATGATGGTCCTTACTATTCAGAATTTATTCTATTATTCAATAACTATTTAAAAAGAGTATTCAAATAACAACTAGAAGGCCAGGCACGGGGGCGCATTCTTATAATCTCTGCAACTCAGGAGGCAGAGGCAAGAGAATCATGAGTTCAAGCCCAGAGGCAGCCTGCGCAACTTAGAAAGACCCTGTCTCAAAATAAAAAGTAAAAAGTTAGCTAGGGTTGTAATCCAGTGGTAGAGCACTTCAAAAACATGCATAAGGCCCTGGGTTCAACTGTTCAGTACCTCAAAAAAATAAAATAAAATAACAACTACCCAAAGGTCAAGGACTAATGCAATTCTAACTATTCATAAATACAAAAAGGCATTGGCCTGTTTGTCTTCCCCTAGGCAGGAAAACTCTTGGCAGTAGATTAAACAAAAGAATAGTTTCAACTTAGGTTATCTCATTTAATTTTTTCTAAACTTTTTTTTCTATAATTTTATGTATAGCCTACTATCAAAGAAGATCTAATAAATACTCATTATAACTGAAATAGTAGCAAAACATCCAAAAAAAGAAAGATGAAAAAGCTAGTGTACCCCAAGGGGTAACATAGAATTGCAGATGTAACCATACAGAAAAGCTAGAGTCTAATAATGAGAGCAACAATAGTCACTTTACCAAAGTACATCCAAAAATAATTAGAAAACTGCCTTTGAGGAAAACCAATGAACAAAAAAATTGCATGTTAGTAGAATGTGAACATCCTAGGGAAAGCAGGAAGGTTGGAAAAAACAAAAATTAAAACTAAAAACTGTATAAAGTCAGAGGCTGAGAGTATGCTTCCAGAATTTCTGTTTCACTCATGTTCACCTTTTTGGGCTTTTCAGGCAAGAGGTTAACTCATTAATTTTCCCCAGAGAAAGGGAAAACAAAATAGCAGTGAGAGCAAAGAGCAAAGACTTCAGTTTAAATAAATGTGACATCAACCCCAACACTTTTGGCATATGCTCGTTCATGCAAGACTGCCTCATTCCGGGTGAAGAGTCTCTTGGAATATGCCAAAGTCATTCAGATAAAAAGGCAAGATTCAATTACAGATAATAACTTGAAATATATTGCGTTTCTTGGCTTCAAAAAATACTGTTTTCAAAGGTTTCCCTGCTGTATAGGGTTCAAAGTGTCACTTTATACACAGAAAATTAATTAGAGAACATGAATATCTATACAACAGGATCCTCCTCAAGCTTTGACCAATCTGAAGTTCCTTTTCTCTTTTGGGGCAGTCAAGCATATTTATCAAGCAGGCTACTCTTGAGTAGATGACAATTTCCTGTTATTTTATAAGGTAGCATCTAAAAAATATACAACCAATGATAGAAAAATGGTCTTGAGGAAATAGTAAGGAACAGGTGATCAAGAAAACCAATTCAAGATCTGGTACCACCAGTAATGTGTTATTTGATCTTAGCAAGCTACTTATCATCTATGCCTCAGTTTACTCATTTGTGAAATGATAATACTCCCTTTACAGACTTGTTCTGAGAGGAAAAAAAAATGAGAGAATACACACCAAAGTCTTTGTAAGAGTAAAAACCAATACAACATCAGATTTTATTATTAATAAAACTAAAACTAAAATCAATCCCTTGATGTAATCCTCCTTCTTGGTACACAGACACATGTACACACACACACACATATATATAACTAAATGAGTATTAATTCTTAACAGACCCTGATATATACCACTCATCTTAAGAAATGGAACATTACTAATACCTTTGAGGATCTCATGTGCCTGTTATATATATTTCTTTTCACTCACCCAGACCAATTTCGATTTTGTGCTATTTGCTTCCTTGCTTCTATTTATAGTATCACAACATGTATATGTGCCCCTTATCTTTGTGTCTGTCCATCCACTCATCCTCTTTTCATTCTATTCATTCATCCTGTTTTTGAAAAAAAGTACACACAGACACACATATATATGGAATGTGCTATATATATACTTGTCCTTCAACTTCTACAGTATTTTTCTCAGAGTAATTTCTTGATATTATCTAACTTGTCACATAATCTCTAAGGTTAAAGAAATATGCCAACATAAAATAGAGAAATTGAGGCACAGTGAACTTAACAACTTGCCACATTGTACAAGAGGGCAATGGAAAAATCTTTCTATAGTAATTGTGAAAGTAAAGCAAACCAATGACTGTCTCAGAGCTTTATAGCACATTCATATATTTAGTTTCAATTTAAACAAAAATATTCATCTAAAGTTATGAACAAAATTTAGTAAACTTTTTTTTAAAATCTTTTTGGTACCTGGGAGTTGAACCCAGGGCCTCACTCATACTTTGTAAGTACTCTACCACTAGGCCACACTCCCAGGCCTTTTTTTTTTTTTTTTTTTTAAGACAAGGTCTTGCTAAATTACACAGGCTTCTTCTGGCCTCAAACTTGGGATTCTCTTGCCTCTGCCTTCCAAGTTGCTGAGATTAACATCACACATGCCCAGAAATTAATATTTTTATACTGACTTTGCATAGCTAATATTTTTTGCCTTCATATATTAAATACTGATGATATTACAAGACCTAAACAAATTCTAATAATTTCCTTAAAAGGAAAACAATAGCAAATTAATCTTCAAGGAAAAATTTGGTTTTCCTTTAAGAGATGGAATGTCAGAAAACAGATAATGGAATATTCTCATTAAAGAGGATGGTTCCTGAAATGTGTAGTCTAACACTAACAAATCCAAAAATATCGTTTTACCTGAGCAAGTGGTGGAAGAATCTCCTTGCATATTTGCTGATTTGGTCTCTATATTCCAAAATAGTTGTATCCAGAAGTGGTCTTGTTGGAGCATAGAAGGTTCCAAGGCTTGCCTCAAGCTGTGCTGTGGAATTTAAACATAGCAGCACTAAAACAAGTGAAACTCCTTCAATTACAACAGAATACTCATGTTTGCAGTCAGTCAGGTTTTGCAAACTTGGATGAAATGTGAGCTTGTTGCAGGAAAGATGAAATTAAAATATGACAGCTGGTACAAAAACAAACCTGTGTATAAACTTTCACTTGAGGCAAAGCTGACAATGACTCTGAGCAACAAAAAGCTGTCAAAACTGAAGAAATCCATAATGAACCAACCTCTCACCACAAATGGGTAATTAAAACAGTGACTCATCAAAGTAACACAGTCTGAACTAGTATTTCCAGTAAAATCAACTCACAGTGTGCTCAACATTTACTCTTTAGCTGAAAGGAGAAAACTAGCCTTTTCACACAAGGAAATGAAGTGTAGTAGAAACTTTTTAAAAAAGTAATACAAACAAAATAGATGTATTGGAGTAAGAGTCTCTCTCTACTCAATTTTAAGAGAATAGTAAAAGTCCTCTATCTTCCCTAAATCCTGCCCTAAACAAGTTTCTTGGTTTTGTCCATGTGTGAAAACTAACACCCCAAGAGAAGAAAGAAGGATTAGAAAGCAAGTTTTGATAAATAAGAGGGCTAGAGATTAGGAGAAAAGGCACTTTTTGTCTACTTCATAGTTTTACCCAGGCATGTCTATAGGGCTGTGCTTCTAGAAATACCTGGAGGTTAAGTGATTACCATGTGGTGAGAATGAGTATGTATGAGAACACTACAGTTCACAGATAGACTCCTCTGATTTTTATGCTACCAGCACTGGTTTGAATAAACAATTCATTATTTAGCAAAACTCTTTAGTTGTAGGCATATTTGGGTTTAGAAGTATTAAATAACTCATCAGAGTAATTGCTATAAACTTGGCTAAGCTGTTAGTAATTTCTTTTTTAAATCTCAAATCTATATAGTACAGTAAGATGAATTTTAGAGGCATTTTCTTTCAAAGCAGCAGTCAATTTAGATTAAAATTGAATACAGCAATGCTATTGTGAAAACCAGCCAGATTCTCTTGCCATTGCTTGTTTTCCTGACAGCATGTTTCGTACATCTGAAATGTTCGAACCCACACGGAATACTCGTAACTCCCAGCATAGTTACAAATTCATTAGATAGCCCAGCTTGATGTTTAAGGCAGAAATGAAGATCTCAAAGATAACCACAACATGGCTACAAATAAAAGAGCTCCCTGGGTTCCACTAATAAAAGGAAAACAAATTACCATGTCAAATTTGTTAGATTCAGTTAGAATAAATCTCAACAGAGAAGAACTCTGAATGTTTTAGAAATGTGTTTTTCAGTTACTTGGGGGGAAATGCACACATCTACTTAAAACGCACATATTCTGATAACCCAGCATCATACAAGCATTTTATCTCATAACCTAGTATCATAAAAGCCTTTTTTATTTTCCTGTCGCCTCAATACTATTCTGTGCAAATATCCTTTATTAGGGCAAGAATCTGATAATGCCCATTTGTGTAGTCCCTAATAATCTTCTTCACAACATGGTAATCTCACAGCATAAATTCACTAAGGTTCTAGCAACTTCTCAGTGTCAAGAGGGAGACTCAATATTTTATCTCTTCCCTGTTTAACTATTTAGGATCTCTTATATAGATTATATGTAACATTATAGGCCTTCTTTAAGGACTCCATTTTTTTTTTTTTTTCTTATACATGCCTAATTTTGAGAGACTACCCATACTTGAGACAACTCTACAGGCAGAAATATTACAGTAATACCATGTGCCCTAAAATCTTGGAGTTATATTTTTGTTTTTATTTTTAAACAAAATTCATTGTGTACCTATGGTGGACCAACCACTGTGGTAGGCATTTTCTTAGTGTAGAAATGCTATAATCTCCACAGATGGAAACCAAATCCAAAGTCCATTTCATTAATATTAAGTGAATGCTTATTATGGGACTTCTGTGAGTTAGGCCAATATCCTAATATAGACTCCCTGGAGGATCATGTTCTTATTTTTCTTCTCCAAAATTACTTAAATGAAGGTTACCTACAGAATTCTATCCAAAAGACCAGACACCATGGCATATACCTGTAATTCCAGCAACTTGGGAGGCTAAAGCAGGAATATTGCAAATTTGAGGCCAGAGGCACCCTGCATAACTTAGAGACACCCTGACTCACAATTAAAAAATTAAAAATAGGTTGAGGGTGCAACTGAGTGGCAGAGAGCACTCGCAAAGTATGTGCAAAGCCCCGAGTTCAACCTGCAAGTACCATAAAAAATTATTTTGGAAATATAATAAAAGTGGAGTAAGAAACCTATTAAAATGCATAAAAAATAGTAAGAAAGATAATGATTTACAGTAAGGACCTTTTGACATATATCCTGGTTTTCCTATCTTATAAATTACCTAGGGACAGCTTGTCATTGGCCATGATTTTCCAACATTAATATCAGTACTTTATCATAAAGATATGAAATAAAGATGCAAATGCCAAAATGTTTTGGTGCATTTATTTATAGGAATCACTCATAAAATATATATTAGAAATTGGAAAATATAAAAACTTATCTTCATTATTATATGTGGCATTTTTTTTTTTTACAATGTCTTCTCTTTGTTTTAACAATAAACATCTAGGATCTCTATGGGCATAATTACTTACTGAGTAAAGATGAGGAAATCTAAGCAAGCAGAAAGGAGAGAGAAAGCAAGAAGGAGCAACATGGACTACAATTCAGACACCCCCAAGAAGTGAGCCCTAAGGACTATTATCTGGACAGAGGACTTGGGTATGAGAAAAAAATATCAATGTCTAATGTGGGGGAGCAATAAAGACCTTTGTTCAAGGCCCTTTTTCTACTGGACCCCAGAGAGCATATAAAATTTTTGATCAAAGTTTGAAATCTGAGCACATCTTACACATGAGCTTAGACTAAATTTTACAATGACTGCATTGTGAATTCCAACATAAGCATATATAGAAAAGTTGTTCTTTATGCTGACAAATACCATATAGTAAGTACTATATGGGAGTAATTATTTGATGTCTAACCTTTTTATTTTTAATAGAACACTAATGTTTTTGTCCTTCAATCACCAATAACATAACTGAAAAACATCATAAAAATAGCTGACCCAGAAAATGTATTTCATGTATATACAAAACCCATTTATAAAATATATTCAAGCCTCACCTTCTCTCTCTGGAGTAAGTCTTTGTCTAAGAAGATGGTTCATAATGGCACTCATACTGACAAAGCACTGTTGGCCCAGAACGTCCCAGTTCATGCTGCTCAGTATGTTTATTGCCTCACAGATCTCATCACAGTGAATGTACTGGAAGATGATGTCTACCAGGCCCAGCTGTCCTTGAGTGAGGATACCTGCCAAAAAGCATATAAAAGCAGGTGAATGTTTAAAAATGCAAAGTAGACTACAAAAATCTCATACTGAATCTCACTTTACTGTGGTGGTGGTGTTGTTAGGTGCCACTGAGTCAGGTCCAACTCATAGCGACCCCATGTACAACAAAATGAAACACTCTCTGACACAGTGCCACGCCCAGCACTATGTCAGTGCTTATCTGCTATTCATAGGGTTTTCAATGCCACTATACTGTACGCAGGGCTGGAGTTTAGCTCAGTTGGTAGAGGGCCGCTCCAGAGTCTCTGATGACTTGGGTTTGATCCCCAGCACTGCAAAAACAGGAGCAGGACATGGCAATCCACTCCCAAAGCAATCCCAAAACAATCAGCCACTGCAAACCCTACGAGGGTCGCTATGGGTCTGACCCAACTCAACGGCACCTAACAACAACATACTGTATTCAAATAAAAAAAATCATAGAGTACTTCATAAATATGTACAATAATCACTACATGTAAATCAAATGTTTTTCTTTTTTCCTTGTTTTTGTGTTTTTATAAAATGTTCAAAAAGATAGAAACAAACAATCCTGACTTGCTGATGGCATGGTGTATATATGAATTGAATTACCACTCTATATCCCATAAATATGTACAATCAAAATAATACAAATAAATAAATAAAAAGAAATAAAATACAAAGTAGAAAGATAAAAATAAGGTTAACTTTTCCATAAAGGAAAGAAAAAACACTATTTCTTTAAAAAGTGCTAGAAATGTGGGGTAGATTCCCTTCACCACCAGTATTTGCTATAAAATGTCTTAGTACAAGAGGAACATATTTATTTTTCCAAAATGAAAGAAAGTCTTTCAGTTTTAGAGGCCCAAGAGCATAAAAAAAAAGTTCACGGGAAAGAATTATGTTCTGATTTTATTTTATTATCTTTTAAAAGATTGATCTCATTTAAAACTAACAATTTCTGTATGTTAAATGACAATAACTACTAGGGCTTTTAGGCACCTTTTATTTTGTGTTTTCATCTTAAAACTGGTTGGCTGTAAATCTTTTTTCTTCAGTCCATCTTTACTGATTTGAGGAAGTCTACAAAAACTTCTCAGCACAAATAATCATAAAGCTAAATGAGAAAATATCTGTGAAATTACTTTGTAAGCTATAAAGTATTATAAAGCATCATTGCAATTCTTTTTATTACTATCATCATCATATAACTGGAATATTTATAGGTTTCATGATTTAAAAAATATTAGTTCATAGAAAGATGCCGAAATTCTTCATGCCATCTTCAAGTCACATCAAAATAAAACTTGTGTTATATCTAACAAGACTCAACTTGATAGGGAATCTAGGGAATTGCCCTAACTATACTAAGCAGTAAAATTTTACTATTCCTTTTGTGTTGTTAAAATCAACAAATGTGACTATCCAAAAGCCTTCACAAGCCTGTAGTCAAGCACTGGAAGTCCTCATAAATCAACAGTGACTTCCTGGCAGTAGGTATGAATGCATAGGAACTTTGCAGGAAACTGAAAATACCTGAAGTCTGTTGACTTCATTTATAGCCTACACAGCACTTTTACTAGTAGCAAGAGAAATAATTGATATGTTGAGATAGAAAGGCTAACATATAATCATAATCAAGTAGTCCAAAAATGATAAAGAGAATATCTTTTTTAAAAATAGAAAAAAAGAGTTAGGTTCTGTTGTTCATTCCTGCAAGCCCATCTACTGATTGCAATTTTGAGGCCAGAGGCAACCTGCCCAACTTACCAAGACCTTGTCTCAAAAAATAAATAAATAAATAAATAAATAAATAATGGGATAGGGTGCAGCTCAATGGTGGAAACTTGCATAGTGTACGTAAGGCCCAGGATTCAACCTCCCAGTACTAAATAAAGAATAGTAATAAAGAATACAATTTTAGAAAAGGAAATAGTAATTTCCTTTTCGATTTCAATAGTAAGAATAGTAATAAAGAAATAAAACGTTAAAAAAGAAAAAAAGATACAGAATGCACAGAGAAACAGATATGAATAATTACAGACTCTGCATCTAAACTTATGCATGCCAGAAAAACATCAGGAAGACATTTTTAAAATGCTGAGAGATAAAAATAATTAATGTAGAATTCTATATTCTTATGATAAAGGGTCTAAACTTCATGAAGAAACATAAAAATCCTTAAATGGATGAAAACAAGAGTTCTGAGCTAATGAAACAAAAACTGACAGAAATAAAAGGGGAAAAGTCATACATACAATTATAGTTGGAGAATTCAGTACTTTCATGAACCAAGAGAATGTTTAAATAGAAAACCAGGAAAAATGAAAAATACCTTAAAAACACCATTAATGAATTTTGATCTAATTGACATTTATAAAACACACTTCACCTAGCCCAACATGGTGGTGTGTGCCTATAATCCCAGTGACTCAGGAGGCTGAGACAGGAGGATCCCAAGTTTGAGGCCAGAGGTAGCATGCAAAACTTAGCAAGACTCTGTCTCAAAATAAAAATTAAAAAAGGGGCTGAGGATGTGGCTCAGTAGTACAGCACTTGCCTGGCATGCATGAGGTGCTGGATCCAACCCCAGTACTGAAAATAAAAAATTTCATAAAAGGAAATACATAATAAATTTAATACATAGAAAATAAAGAAAAGAATAGAGAAAATCAATAAATTCAAAATTTTGCTGTTTGAAAAAAATCAGTAAAATTGACAAACCTCTGCCTAAACTGATTTTAAAAAGAGATGGCACAACTGTGAACATCAAGGATAATCACCATTGAACTACAGACATTTAAAGATAAGTGAATAATATGAGTAACTTTGTACAATAAATATAACTTAAAATAGATTCCTTGTAAGACTCAACTATCAAAGCTCACACTCAAGAACAGACAGGGTTTGTTTGGGAGGGTAGCTCAGAGGCCCTGTTGTTCAATCCCCAGTACCTCCCCCCAAAGAAGTAAGAGATAACCTGAATGCCCTGCTATCATTTCAATTTAAATTTATTGTTTAAAAAAACCCTTTCAACGCTATCCTCCTACACAATACACTCTCACACATATGCTGCCTAGGCCCAGATGCCTTCAGTGGTGAATTCTATAAAATATTAAAAGAAAAAAAGATTTGAACTCTACACAATCCATAATATAAGAGGAGTGAATACTTCCAATGCATTTTACCAGGTTAGCATTACATCAATGCTCAAAATGACAAGACATTACAAGAAAAAAAAAAAGAAAGAAAGAAAAATACAGACCAGTATCCCCCATAAATAAATACAAAACGCTTAACAAAATATTGGCAAATTCAGAAATATGGTATCTATGAAAAGATAGTATATTGTGAACAAGTAAGATTTATTCCACAAAGACAAAGTCACTTAAATGTCTGAAAATCAATCAGAATAATTCTCTGTATGACCAGATAAAAGGGAGAAAACCATAATCATTTAACAAATGCAAAAAAAGCTCTTGGAAGAAAACCAACATTCATTCAGCAGACTAGGAATTCAACATATATCTCAGCAGAGTAGGAATGGGAGGGGACTTCCTGAACCTAATAATATTATGCAGTTCTTATAATGAAAGACTGAATGTTTTCCCCCAAACACTGAACACAAAGCAAAGATGTCCTCCTTTACCACTTCTATCTGATACTGTACTTGACGTCTTAGCTAGTGTAAAAAGGGAAGAAAGTGACACGAAAGCATACATGTTAAATAAGAAGATGTGGAAGTGTTTTTGATCCAATTTTCATGATCACTTATATAGAAAATCCTAAGGAATCTATAAAAAAAAGCTACTATAACTAAGAATGAATTTAACAGGGTTCCAGAACACATGGTCAATATTTTTAAAGCTTATTTCTACATAATCTCAGTGCATAATTTAAAATTTGTAATTAAAAATACTATTTGTAAAACCATCCAAAACCATGAAATACTTAGAGATAAATCTAACAAAATATGTACAAGATCTTTACACTTAAAAAAATAATACACTGCAGAGAGAATGTCATTCCTCCCCAAATTGACCTGCAGATTCAACAGGATCTCAATTATAATCTCATTGGGGCTTTTTGTAGAAAATGACAAGCCAGTTTTAAATTTTGTACAGAAATGCAATAGATTTAGAGTAGTAAAATTTGGAGGACTAATGATACCTGACTTCTAGATTTACCATAAAGTACAGTAATTAAGACACTGTGCCTTGCTTAAGTCTAGAAATACAGCTCGGCAGAAGAGAATAGTCTATTCATAGACACACATACACATATGGTGAAGGTAATCCAATGCGAGAAAGGATACTCTTTCAAACAAGTGATGCTAGATCGATAGCATCATAATAATTAATCTCAACCAATATCTCATACTATATGAAAAAATCAATCATCAACCTAAATGTAAAGCTAAAAATATTAAACTTCTAAAAGAAAACACAGAAGAAAATCTTTGTGATCCTGAGCTAATTTTCTTAGACAGAACATAATAATCATGAGCCATAAAACAATTTTATGAATTGGATTTCATTAAAATTAAAAAATTCTGCAACTCAAATCATCTTGTTAAGAAAATGAAAAAATAAACAGGCTGGAAAAAATATTCACAATATAAGTATCTTACAGAAGCTTTATATCCCGAATATATATTTAAAAGAACTCTTAGAAATCAATAATAAGTAAACAATCTAATTAAATTTGGGCAAAATACTTCAAGATATACATCATTAGAGAAAATACATGGCACTAAACATATGAAAAAATGTTCAACTTCATTAGTCATCAGAGAAATGAAAACCAACACCACTACACCTCATAAGAATGGCTCAAATTGAAGAAATCATTAATGTCAAGTGTTAGTAAAGATGGAGAGCAATTGGTGTTCCCATAAATTGCTTATGGGCATACTAAGTGGTACTATCACTTAAGAAAACACTCTGCTTCTTCTAAAGTAACATATGGCTCAGATATTGTCTACTGCTAGGCTTTTCCCAAGAGAATGAATGTGTGTGTCTGTACAAAGACACACTGCATTGCATTTTTAGTCTTTTAGCTTAAATTTGGAAACAACCCAAATGGCCATCAACATGTCAAAGGACAAAAAAATTGTGGTATGTCTATATGATGGAATATTATTCAATGATACAAATGAAAAGTTTACAGGTATACACTAATATTATTGTTGTTGTTGTTAGGTGCCATGAAGTTGGTATTTGACTCATAGAGACTCTACATACAACTGGTGAAACACTACTGTCAATGCTTCTCTGCTATTCACAGGGTTTTCAATGGAGGACTGATTTTTGGGAGTGGGTTGCCAGATCCCTCTCCCAAGCCTACAGCACCTGGTGTTCCCAGGCAGTATCCCCTCCAAGTACTAACCAGGCCTAACCCTGCTTAGCTTCCAAGATCTGATGGGATTGGACACCACAGAGCTACGGCTGCAGGCTATACACTAATATAGAAGACTTTTATACGTTAATGCTGAGTGAAAACATCAAAACACCAAAAAGTATATACTATATGATCCTATTTCCATGAAATTCTATAAAGAGCAGATCTAAGCCAGGTGTGGTGGTTCATGCCTGTAATTCCAGCAATTTGTGAGGCAGAGGCAGGAGGATTGCAGGTTCAAGGCCAGAGGCAGCCTGTGTAATTTAGTGAGATCCTGTCTCAAGATTAAAAATTAAAAAA
>VMDO01036049.1:0-15483 GCA_007922755.1 Pedetes capensis
TTGGAAGAGTGGCAGGTCAACGGAAAAGAGGAAAACCCTCCACCAGATGGATTAACACAGTGTCTGCAACAATGGGCTTAAACATAAATAAGATGGTTTGCCTGGCACAGAATCGGCAAGTGTTTCGATCTGCTGTACATAGGGTCGCTATGAGTCGGACTCGACTTGACGGCACCTAACAACAACAACAACAACAACATGCCCTCTCTGCTAGGGCTATGTTGGGGCTGTCTGTTGCTCCCAAATCCACTCTCCATACTTCTCCACCTTTCTCCACCCACTTCAGGGCCTGAGGAATCTGTCTTCTATTAGCAGGATCACCGAGTTCCTTTGTGCTCTGATTTGCTCTTGGGTTTGGCAGATGGAAGGACCCTGATGATGGTTTAGGGAAATGAGCAAGGGAAAATGAATGCCCTAGGCTCAAAACAGGAAGGAGTGTCTCCATTTTTGGGCTTGAAGGGATGGGGAGAGAGGGCAGTTACTGGAACCCAGAGGAAGCTGGGGCTCAAGGAGAGGGCTGCCAGAATAGGGCCGGGGCTTTGCTTAGGGCAACACCATCTGATGCCGGCAGACAGGAAGCAGGGAAAACGCCGTTTTTTCTTCTTTCTCCTTGTTGCCTTCTGCCTGGGTCTCCCATGATATTTTAACAAAGACGTTACATAACGTGAGCGTATGGAAAAGTAGAGTCTGCAGAAAAGGAAAAGTCATTCAGCTCATGAGTGGCATAGTGAAGACTGAAAGTTAAATCTGTGTGACTATAAAGGCACAGAGCTGGGATTTAGCTCAGTTGATAGAGTGCTGCGCTGCAGTCTCTGAGGTCTCGAGTTCAATTCCCAGCACTGCAAAAATGGGAGCAGGACCTGGCAATCCACTCCCAAGGCAATCCTGAAACAGCCATTGAAAACCCTATGAGGGTCGCTATGAGTCAGATACCGACTCGAGGGCACCTAACAACAACAACATAAAGGCACAGGTAGGCAGAGTCACCTTGCGGGAGGAAAAAAGCTTGGTCGTTTGGTATGAGGAGATCCCGTTAGGTAGACCCTGGCCCTCATCCCACCCTTTTCTTCTCCCCTGCATACCAGACCCCTGGGGCTTTCTCTTAGTATGTTAATGAGAGTCACAGTCAGGACAGGTAGGGATGCCAGGCTCTGGACTCCGACCTGACCCCCTCGGGCTGAGCCTCTGGGGATTAGGAACAATGACTGACCCCACAGACACACTCTCAAACTTTTTGCAGCGGACGTGTTTCTGGATCCAGACACAGCAAACCCTATCCTCGTGGTTGCCGAGGACCGGCGGAGTCTGCAGCGGGCAGAGGAGCGGCAGGCGCTTCCGGACAACCCTGAGAGATTCGACTGGCATTACTGCGTGCTGGGCAGTGAGAACTTCACCGCAGGGAGACACTTCTGGGAGGTAGAGGTGGGGGATCGAAAAGAGTGGCATGTTGGGGTGTGTGGGGAGAATGTAGAGAGAAAGTTCTGGGTGAAAATGACCCCTGAGAATGGTTTCTGGACTATGGGGTTGTCTGATGGCACCGACTATCGGGCTCTCACGGAACCCAGAACCAAACTGACACTTCGAGAGCCCCCTACAAGAGTGGGCGTGTTCCTGGACTATGAGACTGGCGAGGTCTCATTCTATAATGCCCTGGATGGATCTCATATCTACACCTTCCCCCATACCTCCTTCTCTGGGCCTCTGTGGCCTGTTTTTAGAATTTTGACTTTGGAACCTACTCCCCTGACCATTTGCCCAGCATTGAAAGAAGTAGAGAGCCCTCTCATTTCTGATCTGGTGCCCACCCTTCCCCCGGAGACCCCAGTGACCTCCACCTTGGCTAATGGACATGAGGAGCCTCAGGCTGAAGTGACAGCTCCGCTTCTTCCAGTCTAGAGCTGAGGGTTTCTCCTCCACACAGCCAATCACAATAGGAAAGCTACCGGCACACTCTTTGAAGCACTTTACTAATATCATTTCAGTATCCCGTATGACACTTCTTCCAGATTGGTACTATTTTATCATCCCTGTTGTATTGATCAGGCTATTTTAGTATAGAAAAGTGAATTAATTTTCCAAAGATATCACAGTAGTGGACAGAGCTGGGTTTTGAACAATAACTAATATTTATAAAGAAGGGAAAATATACTGGGTATTGCGGCTGTGTTGGCTGGTTTAGGTGGATTTCCATCACTTAATTCTTAACTGGGAGAAGGACCTGGCAACCCCCTCCCAAAAATCAATCTGCCATTGAAAACCCTATGAACAGCAGAGAAGCACTGACAATAGTGTTTCCCCTGTTGTACAGAGGGTCGCTATGAGTCGGATACCGACTCGACGGCACCTAACAACAACAACAACAATTCTTAACTGTTTAGCTCAGTTGGTAGAGTCCCTGCTCTGCACTCTCCAAGGACCCAGGTTCAATCCCCAGCACCCCCCAAAATGGGAGAAGGATGTGGCAAGCCACTCCCAAAGCAATCCTGAAACAGTTACCCATTGAATATCAGACTTGCCTCTAGGCCACCTAACAACAATTCTTCATCCACAGCTCTGTGAGGAATTCTCATTTTGCAGGTGCAGAAGCTGAGTGAGGGCAACGTTCAGTAACTTAGAGAATTCGTTTGGTGATTTGTGCAGGTGGGAGATGTTTCACTACTGTCCCTGGCCATCTGCCCATTCTCCTTTTCACACTGATTGTCCCCATGTTGTTATTGTGTGCCGTCAGTCGTGTCCGACTCATAGCGACCCTTATAGGGTTTTAAATGGCAGATTGTTTCGGGATTGCCTTGGGAGTGGGTTGCCATGTCCTTCTCCCATTTTTGCGGTGCTGGGAATCGAACTCAGGACCTCAGAGACTGCAGAGCAGCGCTCTACCAACTGAGCTAAATCCCAGATTGTCCCCATAGGAAGGGCTGATGTGCAGTCCCAAGGTTCCTTTCCATGTAAACCCCGGGTCAAAGATGACTCTATGTGGTATAAAGGCCACATCCTGTTTGATTCCTTCCCAGCTGATTATCAGAGCTATAGATCCAGCACTCCTTTGGTGGCTCTGCAGGGTGGCTTGGTCCAGAGAATGAATGCAGAGTGAAAGAACACATCACATGGGACTGAGAAAGGGACTTGAGGCCAAACTCTTAATTAATGATGGGGCATAGATGTGCCTGCTTTATAAATGTGATGCATGTGCCTGCTTTATAAATGTGATGCTTTATAAATGTACAGCCAGAACTAATTTTCCTACATTAAAAGATTAAACCTCTTTGAGGCTGGGCAGCACTTGGGAGGCAGAAGCAGGAGGATTGAGAGTTTAAGGCCTGCCTGGGCTACATAGTTGAGACCTGGGCTACATAGTTTGAAAAAAAAAAAATCCCTGGGAACCATAACTAATAAAGATTTCAAAATAAGCCAGGTGTGGTGGCACACGCCTGTAATCCCAGCAGCTCAGGAGGCAGAGGCAGGAGGATCGCAAGTTTGAGACCAGAGGCAGTCTGCATAATTTAGTGAGACCCTGTCTCAAAAAAAAAAAAAGTAAAAAAATGGGCTGGGCGGACCGCTCAGTCGTAGAGCACTTGCAAAGCATGCAAGCACGAGGCCCTGGGCTTGACCTCCGGTACCACACACACAAAAAAATTTTTTTCAAAATAAAAGCTAGGAAGGAAGCTAAAGTTTCAGGTATATTTTAAATTGCACTGGGGATTCCATCTGCAGAAGTGGTATAACCTAACTGATGTTCTTTTCAACTGCTAAATGCTGTTCTTCATGATCATAACTATTATTCTCCACCACTGTATCACCTGGCATGTGGTTCCCAAGCTCTATTTGTTGAATAAATTTGTTAGTAATCCTCACTCTTCACCTGGCTCTTTCTATACTCTGATTAGTCTCCTCAGCACAGTAGTCTACACACCCATTCTACTCTCCAGTTTCACAGTTTACTTCATTGCAACATTTGTATAAAATCCTTATTGTCTTGGTTTTCTATTGCTTAATCAATCCCTACAAACTTAGAGACTTAAACCAACACAAATTTACTGTCTCACATGTATTTTTCAGGTGGTACATTGCTGTGACAGAGAAACTAACAGAGACAAACTTATGAGGGAAGAGATATTTATTGGGGCTCACAGTTAGAGGATCACTCCATAATGGCAGCAGGACAAGCATGGCAATGACATGGCCTGTGTCAGACAACCTCATGGAATGGTGGATTAGGAACAAAGAGAGACTGGAACCAGGACTTTGGGTAAAAACCTTCAAAGGCCCACCCCTAGTGACTCATATCCACCAAGCTAGATCCTGCATCCCAAGGTTCTATAATGTCCTAGGACAATGCTACCAACTAGGGCCCCAACATTCAAACACATGACATAGGGGGCATTTAGGTCCAAGCTATAACCTCTATCCCCAAATAGGCATAGTGATCTCATAATACAAAACACATTTATTCCAACCTCAAAAGTCCTCAAAGTCATAACAGCCTCAACTGCGTTCAAAAGTCCAAAGTCCCCACTGAGACTCAAGGCAAACTTAGTTGTGGGCCAAGGCAAAACAAAAAACGGGTTACATATTTCCAACATATAATGGCACAGAGTAAGCATTCCAAAAAGGAGGAATGGGGACACAAAAGTAAAGATCAGTCTGTAGTAAGACCAATATCCTGCTGGACAAACAGACTCTGTTGGTTCAGATCTGCCATCTGGCACACACAGCATCATCTGGCATAAGGCATCACCTGGGCTTAAACAGAACTGCAATGCTTTACCTCTATGTCTTTGCCATTTGTGGCACACAAAGCCCTCCTAGGATGGCTCCACTTTCTGCTGGCAGCTTTCTTCACAGATGTCTCAAGGTGCTAGCATCTTCAATGTCCTGGGGTCTCCATTGCTGCTTAGGTTCCATCTATAAGACTTCACACATCAGCCCTTCAGGCACTCTCCACAGGGCACCCAACCCTGGTACACATTGTTTGGCCTTGCAGGCTATCTTATAGAACACTGATGGAAGCCTCCATGACCCCTTAACACTTATATTCTTCATGCACCACTTGGATGTTCCCAAGGATCACAGCTAGCTTGAGAGGTAGCTTCACCCTTTCAAATCACAACTGCAGTGCTGGCCTCTGGGTGCCTAGGCTAAGAAACCATTTTCCTGGGATGCCCCCTTGCAGCAGGGCATCCCAGAAGCATTTACTTTTCAGACACTCCCTTCACACCCCGGGGACTTAGATGGAAGAGATCTGGCCAGCTCCTTCTGTGCCTCCAGATCATTTTTATTGTCCCAGCACAAAATGTGAGGCTTTTCTTCACCACTGCTTATCTTTTTAACAATTATGCCATCCTTGCCTGAAACAGCCCTATCCTCAGTAACCTTAGACAAGCAACAACTTTTCCCCTGTTTAAACTGCACATTTTTGAAAAATCTTTTTTCCAGTGCATTTTCCTAAATTTTTTTCTTCATAAATCTGGCTAACTGTAGCAAACAACAACCATGCCACACCTCCTATATCCTGCAGCTCTCATATTTCTTCCACCAAGTTAATTAGCCTGTTACTTTTTTTTTTTTTTTTTTTTTTTTTTTTTTTTTTTTTTTTTTTTTTTGCAGTACTAGGGGTTGAACCCAGGGCCTCGCACTTGCATTCCTTGCAAGTGCTGGACCACTGAGCTGCAATCCCAGCCCTTTTTTTTTTTTTTTTCTTTACTTTTCAAGACAGGGTCTCACTAAGTTACGCAGACTTCCTCTGGTCTCGAACTTGCGATCCTCCTGACTCCGCCTCCCAATCCGCTGGGATTACAGGCATAAGCCACCACGCCCGGCCAGCCTGTTACTTTTTAATTCAGCCTCACTCAAATCTTCAAGATGTGGACAAACTCCAGATAAGATCTTTGGTAGAATATAACATGCATTGCCTCTAGTCCAGGGCCCAATAGAGTTCTGATTTTCGTCTGAAACCCTGGGAGCCCTATGTACATTTCTATGGGCCACAGCTTTCTGGTTTTCCTCATATCAGAGCCCCTCAGCCTCTGCTTATAGCATTCAAGGGCTTCTCTCACATTTCCAAATTCCCAAACATCCCCCACAAACAAGTTCCAACAGCCTAGTAACCACCTGATCAGGTTTCTTCACAGCAATGACACCACATTTGCTATCAATTTTCTGTGTAAATCAGGTGGTGAGTCACAGTGACAGAGAAAGTGACCAAGGCAAACTTACGGAGGAAGAGAGATTTGTTGGGGGCCCATAGTTAGAGGATCAGGCCATAATGGTGGCAGGCAGGCATGGAAGTGACAGGGCTTGTGTTAGATGACTTCATGGCATGCTGGACCAAGAACAGAGAGAGACCAGAACTGGGTTCTGGGTAAAAACCTCCAAAGGCTAGCCCCTCCTGGCTCATTACTCCCAAGTTAGATACTGCCTCTCAAGGTTCCATAACCTCCCAGAATAACACGTCCACCTGGGGACCTAATATTCAAACATAGGACATTTGGGAGATATTTAGATCCAAATCACAATATCACAGTTCTATAGGTTAGACATCCAATATGGTCTTTCTGGGTTAAAACCAAAGTGTCTGCAGGCTACATTTTTTTTCTGGAGGCTTTAGGAAAGAATCTGTTTGTCTGCTTATTCATATTGTTGGCAGGATTCAGTCTCTTGTAGTTATAGGACTGAAGGTAGAGTTTCTTCCTGGTTGTTAGCCTAGTAGTTCCCAGCTTCTAGAAGGTACCACACTCTAACTCTTGGCTACCATCCTCCATCTTCAAAGCAGCAACAGTATGTTGAGTCCCTCTCTATCTTTGAATCTTGCTTGGTTCTTCTTTCATTGCATCTCTGATTCTTTTTATCTTCTTTTAAGGACTCATATGACTAGACGAAATGCATTCAAGTAATTCAGGATAATATCTCTATTTTAAGGTTCATAACCTAATTCCATCTCAAAAGTCCACTTTTCCATGGAATGTGTCATAGTGATAAGTTTCAGAGAGGACAACTTTGGGGAGTAAGGGATGGCACTGTGTAGCCTAGCATAATTATTTGGGAAGTAATCCCAGGCAACACAAGGGTAGAAATAAAGTGAGACAGAGGAGAGAGAAAGCCAATTAAGTGAGAAATAGCACAAAGGGTTCATTAATAAGTCAGTATTGTGGACAACTGGACTCCCTCCCACCCAAGACTCTCTAAAAAACTGTCTGAAATTATGGGATAGATCTCGTAATCTTCCTAAGGGATGGGAATCTGTTATTGATGATGTGGGTCTAAGTCTTACTGGGGATATGGGTCATAGTTTTACTGGAGAGCCACAGCAACAACCTCGGTCCTTGTATTCAACATTTGAGAAGAATTCAGATGTGAGACTGAAATTATAGTAGAGGGTTGTCATTAGGTGCCGTCAAGTCAGTGTCCTGCTCACAGAGACCCTACGTACAATGAGCGAAACAGTATTGTCAGTTCTGTGCTGTTCATAGGGTTTTCAATGGCAGATTGATTTTTGGGAGTGGGTTGCTGGGTCTTTCTCCCAAGCCTACAGCACTTGATGTTCTCTGGCAGTCTCCCTTCCAAGAACTAACCAGGCCTGACCCTGTTTGGCTTCCGAGATCTGAGACCACAGTGGTACGGCTGCAGACAGCAGAGAATATAGGCAAGGTTTATTGTAAAAGATAGTTTGATTTTAAGGACTAGTTATCAGAAAAAATGAGTTATTGGAGAAATTTAGGTAAACCTGGAAAAGAACATGGAGAAACCTCAGTTCTTTGTATGAATTGGCATAAGATTAGGATATTCCCCAGGGGAAGGAAAATCCAGACAGACAGAACAAGAAAAGATAAAGAAGCTTTTTATAAGAAAAAGTAACTTTGGTAGACAGAGAGGTGGTGGATCCAAGAGTATGGGTGGCACACGTGAAGCCCTCCTGAGAGAAGGGGAAGGCATGCATGCAACTGCCCAGGAAGAGAGAGGGAGAGAAGACAAGAGAAGAAAGTGAGACACATAGTCCTTCTAGTTTTGTTTAAACTAAGGCATGACCAGTGTGACACCAGCCCTGGGTGCCCACCCCTGCGTATCCAGGGTGATACAAACCCTGAGCATGGGAACTCAAGTTTTTCCTGGGAAAGCCCTTTGTTTAGTAATCTTTTATGGTTTAGGGTATATGGGGTCCAGGGTCTTTGTCTAGTAAAATGACTTAATGAACTTGTTTGGCACATTTCAAAAGAATGGGCCAATAGATCCATATCTTGGAATGGTGTGCCTTTGTTTATAATTAGGCAGCTATTGATTACAGGTTAGGATGTGGGGTCCATTAGAATGCCCTGCCAATGTCTTTCTCAATGTCTTGGTTTTTTTTTTTTTTTGTTAGTTTGTTTTTTTGTTTGTTTTCCTTGTATAGGGCTTCATTCATCATAGTTGACTGTGGGAGCCATTTTTAATCCCGTTTTCCTGCTTGCTAATATCTTATCTGGGCTGGGATTTAGCTCAGTTGGTAGAGCGCTGCGCTGCAGTCTCTGAGGACCCGAGTTCAATTCCCAGCACCGCAAAAATGGGAGAAGGGCCTGGCAATCCACTCCCAAGGCAATCCCGAAACAGTCAGCCATTGAAAACCCTGTGAGGGTCGCTACGAGTCGGATACCGACTCGACAGCACCTAACAACAACAACAATACCTTATCTAGCAACCTAACAGGACTCACGGACATTTATCCACATCTCCCTTTCCCCTTTGCTGAAACTAATTAAAGATTGAATTTTAGGGTGTTAATTTTACTGCACTTACAGGTTGGGCTGTATAAAATTGATTGAAGATTGAATCTTAGGATGTTAATTTTACTGTGCTTCCAAGTTAGGCTGTATATCTGCAAAATGAACAAACATCCTTGGTGTTAGAGAAACCTCTCAGGTTGAAGAAAAGAGGTACCTAGGTTCAGAAGTTTTATCCTTGCAGGCAAGCATCTGCCTCAGTTATTGGTGAACTGAGATGGGCCAAGAGGGTAAGAGATGAAGCATCAACTGCACCTGTTCATAGAGCTCTGCCTCTGAGAATGTGGTAAATACCTGTTAAGGTCAATCTACTCTCATCCCTGTGGTGAGGGGTGCCTCCACCCCATCATTTAGTAGTAGTGACCTTGAGTCTTCCAATCCATGTCCAGACCACCAAGCCCTCCTGCTCTACCACGTGGACTGGATCTGGGATGCTCATTTGACCCAGGCAAAGCCAAAGGACCTCCATGTGACATGTGACCAGTTACACCCTTATTGAGTGTGCTTGATGGGAACTATGGGAAGACATCTCCTCACCGTGTAGTACCGAAAGAAAAGGAAGGTGGACTTCAAAGAGAGAAAACTAAAGGAGATGTGCAGGGAGAAGGTTTCAAAATAGAAAGAGTGTGGGCAATTTTTCCATCTTTGATTCCTTTGAGAACCCAATATTCCTGCTGTGAGTTCTGTGAAATTTGTTCTCTTAAGACAAGGTAAGTATACTGGTTAATATTGCTGCTGCTCTAAAAAAAAATTGCCACTTACACAACCATTTTCCTATGCTTATTGACCCCATGAGGGAGGAATCTGAAATCTGAACAGGGTAGAGTAGGAATGCTTTTTCTGTATGTCAAAATGTCTGGTCCTCACCTGGGAGGACTCCATGTCTGGGAGTGACTTGAAGGAAGAGACACACCCAGGTTGCCTTCAAAGACTAGAATTCATTTCAGTTCAAAAAATCACCAGTTGCTGAGTCCTGGTTTCTCCAGGACTGGCATGTATACAAAGTCCATGGAGGACTTTCCTGAGGTGACTTTTCTATGCTTGTTCCTCCAAGAATGATTCGTTCAAGTTGTCAGTTGAATTTTAGGGTGTTAATTTTACTGCACTTACAGGTTGGGCTGTATAACCCAGTATAACCCAGTAGCACTTACATTCCTGCTAAGCTACTCCTTGAGCAATGAGCCCCTTTCCTCCTTAGAATAGATGTGTTTTCTTCTGCGTCCAGTCAGCTGTGGCAGGGACAGATACCTGGCTTCACTGAATACTTCTAGCACAAGCCGCCTCGGGAGCCCTGGGCCTCATTGCTTCAGATAAAAGCTATGGGTGGGGCCAGGCTCTTAGACCTCTGTGACAACCCAGTCCTAAGTGGAATCATCAAGAACCATGTTTTTACTCTCATTAGTCATTGGAGTCAGGATCCACTTTTAATCATAAACCAGAAGCATCAGGTGATATGTGAGAATGCTGTAAGAAAAAGAGATGGTTCAAGGTTCAGTACAATAAAAAAAAAAGTAGTTTTTTCAGCTGGGCATGGTGGCGCACGCCTGTAATCGCAGTGCTCAGGAGGATTGGAAGCCAGCCTGGGCTACATAGCAAGACTCTGTCGAGGAAAAAAAAAATTCTCATGGCTTTCTGAACTTATTCTCATTAAGGATCTCCCTCCGCTGTGGTAATTACCTCTAGGTTGTTGTTGTTGTTGTTAGGTGCCGTCGAGTCGGTATCCGACTCATAGCGACCCTCATAGGGTTTTCAATGGCTGAGTACTTCGGGATTGCTTTGGGAGTGGATTGCCAGGCCCTTCTCCCATTTTTGGGGTGCTGGGAATTGAACTCGGGGCCTCAGAGACTGCAGCGCAGTGCTCTACCCACTGAGCTAAATCCCAGCCCCTACCTCTAGGTAGTCATTTTTTTTCTCCCTAGTGGTGCTGGGGATCAAACTCAGGCAAGCAGCTTATTACTGAGCCATACTCCCAGCCCCACAGGTAGTACCTTTGATCTTCATTTCCTATCCAAGAAAGCCTGACCCTGGGTGGCCTGATTCTGCTGCCATCTGTACCCTAATCCCTAATGCAAGAGACTGGGTCCAGGAACTGGGTCTGTTGTTCAGGAAATTACCTTGAGTTAAGCTTTTTCACTCATGCCTTCAACACTGACTGAGTGCAGAGCTTAGGACTGGGCCCTTGAAGGAAAGAGAAATGTCTTCTCTTAAGACAAGGTAAGTATACTGGTTACTATTGCGGGGTGTATTGTGCACACACCTGTCATGAGAGGCAGCTACTCCTGTCACTGGAAACATGCACTTGATATCTAAACAACAACAATAAAAGATGGAATATAGGATCAGCAAAAGCTCTCGGTGTCAGAAGAGGCTCAGAGTAATTCAGTCTGGGAACATCAGAGTTGCTCTTGGGGGAGGTAAATGTGACAGTCAGGAGGTGGACATGGAGGGCAAAATTCAGATAAGGAAATGACGAGAGAAAAGGAAAGCTGGCCTCAGGAGGGGCAGTAGCGGAGTATAAAGCAACTGTGGAGCCATTGCTAAACTGCAAAACTCTGAACTGAATCAGAACTGAATTGGTGTCCTCTTGAGTAAGCATCTAGGCACTTGAGGGGCACATTGAGATCTGTGCCTTGGGGAGAATCCTGGAAGAAATCTATACAGTGATGGGATTGAGGTCTGTGGGGGACACACTGGGGTGAAGGAGACGGTATGGGGGTGTGTAGAATGATGTTGGACCCATCTACTGGTAGAGGGTGAAGCATAACTGGAAAGCCTTTGTTCACTGCCATTGTCCATCCCCTCCTAGAAAAAGTATTTTTCACTCTTACTCAGTACCCCCCAGCACCTCTTACTATGTTTGCTTTTGAACAAATAACAAAGTCTTCTTAACAGCTACTGCAGCTGCTGTCACCCCCAGCCCATGCCTGCTTCCTGTAACCTCCTCCACCCCCAAACCTCCAAGCCTAGCAACTTGAACAAGATTCCCCTGGCTTTTGGAAAAGGGTGGCTCATATTTGCATCTTCACCTTTATGCCCTCCCAACCCCAGCCTCTACCCTTACACTTCTACATACAGAGATGACTCCTTGTGGTTAGCAGCTACAATTTGGGGAGACTCTCAAGGTTTAGTAAGGAAGGAAGGAAGGAGAAAAAAGGAAGGAAAGAAAGAAAAAGAATGAAAGAAAAGAAAGGAAAGGAAGGAAGAGAGAAAGAAAAGAAAAAAGGAAGAGAAAAGGAAGGGAGGAAAGAAAGAAAGAAAGAAAGAAAGAAAGAAAGAAAGAAAGAAAGAAAGAAAGAAAAGAAAAGAAGGAAGGAAGGGAGGGTGGGAAGGAAGAAAGGAAAGAAGGTAGAGAAAGAAAAGAGAAAGAAAAGTAAAAAGGAAAGAACAAAAAAGAAAGAAAAAAAGGAAGGAAATGAGAAAGAAAAAAAGGAAGAGGAAAGGAAGGAAAGAAAGAGAAAGAGAAAAGGAAGGAAGGGAGAAAGAAAGAGAAAAAAGAAAGGGAGGGAAGGAAAGGAGAAAGAAAGAAAAAAGAAATGAAGAAAAGAAAGAGGAAGAAAAAAATAAAAGCAAAGGAAAAAAGGAAAGAAAAGCAGTATCTTGTTTTCCAAGCAGGAAAAATAAAGTAAAAAGACCTGATACTCAAAACGCCAACTGCTGCTGCTTTTTCCCCCTTATCCTTTCCAAACCGGTTGTAGGTATTCTACCTAGCAACTGTTGACTGCAGACGCTCAGGAACCCCATTGGCTGCTGACTAGCGGCCAGCCAATCCCGGGTTCTAAGCCGCTCGTTCTCAAGCCGGCCGGTCCCGGGTCTGGAGTCCTGGATCTCTACCACATGGACTAGATCTGGGATGCCCAGGCAAAGCCAAAGGAACTCCATGTGACATATGACCATGTGACCGGTGGGAAGCGAAGGAAAGTTCCTTCCCCTCGGTGGTTAACAGCGTGCCCCGTGCTGGTGACCGTGGCCCTGGGCGGGCTGGACCGAAGAGGAACCGCCGTAAAATCCTCCTCTGACGGGGTGGACAGGAAACACAGAGGCGGATAGCGGAAGGTAGGAAAGGGAGGGGACGCGCCAAGGCCCCGCGTGGGGACGGGATCTGCCGGGCAGGAAAAGCGGGGTCCGGGGTCAGGGGCAGGTCAGGCGGCGGGGCGGCAGGCGCGGCCACGTCCGGCTTCCCCTGGGGTCACGGGGAAGGGAGGGGGTGCGGAAGAATATCGAGTGACAGCCGAGGAAACCGGACCCTGGAAAGAGAAGTGAGCGGGGCGCGCACCCCCGCCTGCCCGCTGCCTGCGCTGCTGGTTTATTTCATTTCCGTGTGTAGTGAACCCGTCTATACCCGGACGATGGTATGACGACGGGGTTCGCCCAAGGCAGAAGTTGGGATGCTCATGGGGGCATGAACGTTTGACCTAGATAAGAACGGTGGCGCCAAGTCTCGTTGGCTGATTTCCCTCCTCGGTACCCCTGTAGGTTTCTGGTCCCCGTCTGTCCGAGGTACCCATGGAGCCAGCTGCCTCCCTGCGCTGCTGCCTGCCAGCCTCCCTTCTCTGCTTCCTCAGCCTGTTTCCACTGCTCTCAGGTAGGACTGGGAGCCACGTGCTCCTGACAGCGGCTCAGAAAGCAACACCAACACTTCAGTTGGCTAACAAGGAGGCCTGCATCTAGGTTGATTCACCCTTTCATTCCGAACATACCCATTGGGCCTTTACCAGTGCTGTTCAGAGAAATGCAGTGATAATCATAAAATGAGCTGCATGGATAGTTGTAAATTTTCAACAGATTAAATAAATTTTAAATAAATTTTAATAATATAATACTGATATATTTTATTTAACCCCAGATAATCAAATATCAATGTTTATTGCTTATTTAATATCAAATATTACCAGAGATAGTTAATGTTTTTAACTATAAATATTTTCAATTGTGTTTTACATTTACAATGTTTGTTTGTTTGTTTGTTTATTTATTTATTTATTTATTGGTTTTTTTGTTTGTTTGTTTTTGAGACAGTCTATGTAGACCAGGGGCTGGGATTTAGCTCAGTTGGTAGAGGGCCTCTTTGCAGTCTCTGAGGTCCTGAGTTCGATTCCCAGCACCGCAAAAATGGAAGAAGGAGGTGGCAACCCACTCCCAAGGCAATCCCGGAAACAATCTGCCATCGAAAACCCTATGAGGGTCACTATGAGTCGGAGACGACTCAAGGGCACCTAACAACAACAACAATGTAGACCAAGCTTGCCTCAAACTCACCATCCTTCTGCTTCTGCCTCTCTAGTGCTGAGATTACAGGCATGGAGCCTCCACACCCATCTTACCATTCATTTTAATTGAAACTATTTAGTGAGTGGGCTAGGGTTTAGCTCATTTAGTAGAGTGCTTTTCCACACTCTCTGAGGACCTGGGTTCAATCTCCAGCACTGCATAAATGGGAGAAGGATGTAGCAATCCACCCTCCAAGCAATATCAAAACAGCCATTGAAAACCCCATGAGGGTCACAATGAGTCACATAGGACCCGACGGCACCTAACAACAGCAAATCTAGTAGGTACCCTATTGGATGGTTCAAGTTTATACTACACTCAAGCACTGTGCTGGGTTGAACAGAGGGAAAAGTCCTTGGGAGCACAGGGACTATAAAGGGTGCTCAGGATGGGTTAGTTCTTCGGTGTTTTGTTCGTAAAACATTAGCAGCCTCAATAGAGTCTGTTCCCTGGGGTGCTGCTCACCAGCCACAGCTACTGATCCCAAGAATCCTCAGCTCAGGAATCTCCTGTAGCCTTAGAAGAATTTGTCTAATACCTGGAATGTCCCCTTCCCTTCCCACAGTGGGTATTGAGGGCTGGAATCCCCGTCTGATTCTTCCCCTTTTGTTGAACAGCCCAGTTTACTGTCGTGGGGCCGGCTGAGCCTATCCTGGCCATGGTGGGAGAAAACACAAAATTACAGTGCCACCTGTCACCTGAAAAAAGTGCTGAGGGCATGGAGGTCCGGTGGTTTCGGTCACAGTTCTCCCCTGCAGTGCTCGTGTATAAGGACAGGCGAGAAAGAACGGAGGAGCAGATGGAGGACTATCAAGGAAGGACCACCTTTGTGAGCAAGGACATTGGCCAGGGCAGCGTGGCGCTGATTATACACAATGTCACTGCCCATGACAACGGCCTCTATCGCTGTTACTTCCAGGAAGGCCGGTCCTACGATGAGGCCATCATGCGCCTCTTGGTGGCAGGTGAGTCACTTCATTTTGCTCCATTGCTTTTTCCAGGTGTGACTTTTGGGGAATGTTTCTCCCCTAACCTCACGCCCATTACAGACCAGCAGAGTTTTTGCTTGTAATTACCTTTACACAGGGACGGTGGCTTCCTCTTGTGCAAGGGCCACACACGTGGGTTTGCTCTGCTAAGTTGTGGGGCATTGATTCTTTTTTTTTTTTTTTTTTTTTTTTTTTTTGCGGTACTGGGGGTTGAACCCAGGGCCTTGCTCCTGCATACTCTACAAGTGCTGGACCACTGAGCTGCACCCCCAGTCCATTTTTTTTTTTTTTCCTTTTTGAGACAGGGTCTCGCTAAGTTACACAGACTGCCTCTGCTCTCGAACTTTCTATCCTCCTGACTCCGCCTCCTGAGCCGCTGGGATTACAGGCGTGTGCCACTGCACCCGGCGGGGCATTGATTCTGGAGAAGCCCACACTGCACTCAGCTATGGCTTAGAGCAGTGGTGAAGATAATT
>VMDO01036050.1:0-15494 GCA_007922755.1 Pedetes capensis
ATTTTTATGCTGACTCAATTAAAATATAGGGCAGAAGAGCTAGTTAGGCATAGAAATGATCTCATTATATGACATCCATGATTTAAATTGAAGCACTTCAAATGTTTGTTGATTCACTCACCTCACTCCCCAGACTGCCTTTTTTCTGGTTCAATTTCCCATATTAGGGAATGCAGAGATGAGGAGCTCCAGCCTTTCTCCATGAGCTTGGTGTACAGAGGGGGAGCCAGAACCAAAGTCTTCATGTCCCTACAAATGCCAGCCAGTCAAATGCCACCGCCTGCTTCTGACAAGGCAGAGGCTGTGAGTGGATCATGGGCTGGTTGCAAATGACACCCACAAGTGACACATTTGTCCGGCAGGATCTTTGCTCTTGATGTAGATGTCTGGATGTCAGAATAGGGCGGGTGGAAGCCCTACCTGGGAAGGTAACATGGTTGTGGCCTCTATTATCCTTTTATCTACACACCTTGACATGGACCATATAATACACCTAGTGGTGCTTCTACTTCCACTGTACGATCACCTACAAAACAAAAGTCTGGACCAAAACAGCCTTTGCCTCCCCTGGTGCACATCACTTGGGATATTAAAAACCACCCACACCATTATCCCAGCTGGACTAATAAGACCAAACTGGGAGTCAGAGGTTGCTGTGATGTAGTGGAGGTGGACAGACCTCTGGAAAAGTTCTTAGGTGATGGTAATGAGCTGCTGAGGTTGAAAATGAGGATAATACTAATCTAGAATAATCCAGTCCCTTACAGCTATGTGTGGAGATTCAAATATGCAAGGCATGACCCAAGAAAGGGTCGTGGTCTCAAATCACAATTCCATGGCTGAAAGGCTTCCTTGCCTTTGAGTATCCCTTATGCTTTTCTATGTGCTCTCATATTCATTAGGGGGTGATTTTTAAATACTAATATTATAGCAAGGTAGGTAGTTTATGCATAAAAAATTTTCTAGATGAAAAATTCTCCCCCCCAAAAATAGTTCAGAATGCCCTTCAAGGTCACCAGCTGTTTGGTAATGTCGTAGGACCAGATCCCAGACCAGCTACTGACCCCAGCCTAGAGCCACCTCTAGGGGCTCTAGCTATTCCCTAAAGCCAGGAAGCTTCCAGAAAAATTTCCAGAGAGACATGGAGGGAGGTTGGCCATGTATCCCTGACACTGTGATAGGAGAGCCAGGTTTCGTGAATTCCAGACAGACACAACCCTTCACCTCTGACACTGGGGGAGTGTGGGGGAGCTCCAGCCCACCCAGCAGGCACTCTGCCAGCTGTCAGCTCTGATAGAGGATCAAAGACAACTTGTCCCTGACATGACATGAGCAGTCTCCCTCAGCCTCAGCCTGGCTCATGCTACAACAGAGAGAGACATGTTTTGTTTGTTTGTTTTTTGCTAGGGCACTTTATACTTCACCTCTTGCTATTGGCTAGTAGGGCTGTTAGAATCCCTAAAAGAGTTTGCACTTCTGCCACGGAATCCAAAAAATTATAATTTTTTCCCTAAATATTAACATGTTGACTCTGGTCAGCTCAGCACTGGATTTAACAGCTCAGATAGAGAAGTCTGAGACTCCAGAACACCCTGGCTATTTTTGGTTATGCTGAAAATGATGGCAACCAGATGCCCCAAACCATAGTAATCTGTGCTCTGCACTAAACAGTCAAGATTCTGAATATCTCTGCACCTAAACCTCATTCTAATGGCATTCTGAGAAAGCATAAAATGAGGCAGATGGTAGTATCTGCTCAGCACTCACCCTTACAGTCAGCACCCTGGCTGGGCTTAATGTTCCTCTCTCTCTTTTCTCCCCAGCATAAGAAACCATCTTGGGTCAATGGAGCAAGTGTGAAAGTCACCACAATTATAAAAGTCTCTATGCTGAGTTGGCACATCCCTGAGATACCCAGCTGTGTTAGTTACTTTTGAGTTGTTACAACAAAATACTTGACATAAATAACTTAAGAGACAAAGAACTTGTTTTGCTCATGGTTTCGGAGGTGTCAGTCCATCATGGAGGGGATGGTGGAGCGGCTCGTATCATGGTGGATAGGAAGCAGAGTGGAGCAGTAAAACAAAGGGGCTGGGAGAAGATATAACCCCTAAGGACATGCCTCCAGTGACCTACTTCCTGAAACCACATCTCATCTTCCACAGTTCCACCATCTCCCAACTGTCTATTCAAAAAAAAGTTTTTTTTTTTCCTGGTACTAAAGGTTGAACCCAGGGCCTCATGCCAACTAGGCAAATGCTCTACTATGGAGCTGCACATCCAATCTCATTTAAAAATTTTTTGAGACAGATTCTCAGTTTTACAGACTACTTCTGGCCTCAAACTCATGATCCTCAAGCCTCCCCCTCCCCAGTTGCTGGGACTACAGGTGTGCATCATGGTGCCTGGCTCTATTCAAATTTTCAATCTATCAATGGATTAAACCGTTCATTAGGTCAGAGCCCTCATGATCTAATTATCTCTGAAAATGCTGTCACAGGAGTGCTTTACTGATCTCTTAGGCACTTCTCAATCCAATAATGTTGACTATCAATACTCATCACATAGCAGCTCATCCTAAGGTGGGAGAGACTTCCTAGAGAAGATTCCCATGAAGATATCTGTGCAGGGGCTCTGTGATAACTGGCAGGGAAGAAAGGGCTATGTAGCTATATGGCCCCCTCCTGGATGAGGCCCCACCCTGGCCTAGGTGGTACTCAAGAACTTTTAATCTGTCTTTAGGAAACACAGGAGGTATCATCTTACCTGCAGCCAGGGTCTGGGGCAGGGTGACCTGGAATTCTCATGCTTGAGGGAGGTAGAGTGATTTGGTACATAGGGTCTTCTGGGCTCAACCCCACCTCAAGACTTGGACTCAGGAGATTCTAGGTCTCTGTGCTTATTCCAGACTCTGGTGCCCTCTATCCCCTCCAGGGCTATTGTCAGGGCCTATGAGGACTGACAACGTATGCCCAAGCATGCAAGATGCCACATTCCTCCTCTGCAAGGACCTATCCTGATCATGACCTACAGGTTGTTGTGCCTGAACATCACCTGCCTCCTCTGGGACGCTGGACACATGGTCAATGAGACACCAACCCACCCTGCTCCTAAGAGTGTCAGTGTAGCTTTTTGTCTACAGCTGGACTTCTGCAGAAGTGTTCTGCTGGGAGGGGAGGAGAGACAAACATTCCTGGTTGTGGTGACCTCTCCCAGTGGGCAATGGTGGGCTTGTCTCCACTTCTCTGCATCTGGACATGGGGGAATCACAGATAATGAAATGCCTTTCTTCAACAAGAAATGTCATGCTAAGAAAGCGAATTCTCATGTCCACGTACAACTTCATAGCAATGACTCTTTATAACTCTTTCACAATAGTTTATCAGGTCTACTGATGACACAGTGAGAGGTGACTGTGGCTCCTCCTTCAGCCAACTAGCTTTAGATCTCATGGCATCAGAGGCCAGGCCTCCTCCTCCTTTGGACCTCTCTCAGAGTGCAGCATAAGGCAGGGCATGAGAAAGGGCTAAAGAAATGCCTCCCCTCAGAAGAGTGTCTGCCAACCAGCCAGAGGACAGGTGAGGCAGGGCAGGGGAGCTACAGGGCAGCTTTCTCCAGAATTGCTGCCTTGTCAAGGTGCATGTTGACCTGACAGCCATGGAAACAGTGACAGAAACACAGGCCAAAGGAGTGAGAAAGCAACACCTCTTTTTGATTCTCTGTTACAGCTAAAGGGGTAACTTCATATGCTTGCATCTCATCAATCATGGGCCAAGCTACCCCTCTGGGTTATCCTCCTTCTCTTTTAAATGCAGACATATCTACAGTGGCCTACAGCCATAGCACTGTGGCATCTGATCTTGTCAGATCTTAGAAGGTAAGCAGGGTTGGGCCAGGTTAGTACTTGGTTAGTACTTGGGAACACCAGGTGCTGTAGGCTTGGAAGAAGGACCTGGAAACCTACTCCCCCAAATCAGTCAGCCATTAAAAACCCTACGAAGAGCAAAGAAGCACTGACAATAGTGTTTCACCTGTGGTACATAGGGTCATTGTGAGTTGGACAACAACTTGAAAACACCTAACAACAACAATATGCCTACAGCTACCTCCCAGGCAAGGCTGCATTGTTTGGAAGTGGTCCCATGAAGAGTCTCAGCTGACAGTGTAGGAGAGGAGTCAGAGAGGATTGTGGAAAGGGCAGAGGTCATCTCTCCAACTGTGCTGCCCAGAGCTCAAGGGAACTTATTAAGGTAGGTCTACAGTCAAGGCTGGGGCAATCACAAATGGAGTGATACAGAAATAAAGTTCACATGGTTGTCATAAGGGGATAGCAATGGTAGAAATGTGCCACCATCTGACAACTAATGGACGTAGAGTCCCTTTACAACTTCCCATAAAGAAATGATAAAGATTTAAGGCGATGAATATGCTAATTGTTTGAGTTGATCACAATCTAATGTCTATAAGAATTAAAATCCCACATTGCACCTCATAAATATGTACAAATATTTTGTGTCAATAAAAAACAGCTGAACATGTTCACAGTTTCTGGGAATTACTATATGGCTAGTGGGTATTATTCTGCTTACCACAAATGGTCTGATCAGTTTCATATGATTATCTGAAATAAATTCTTTCTTTCAAAATTAAAAAAAAACCAAGGACACAATGTGCCTTTGGTCAAAGAAGATATGGGATGTTACAAATCTAGATAAACAAACAAGCCCATTCCCAGATAGGGGTACAGGATCCTTGAGTGGCCCAAAGTTCCACCCTGATCCATGCAACGGTGGGCATGGATCTGATATGTTCACATGGAGCAGGGGATTGTCAGTGTGAGATGCGCTGAGGGTCTTCGGTATGTCTTTCTGGCCTCACCTTCTGCACTTCTCCCTTCTGAAGACCAAGGCTAAGCACCTGGTTACTTTGGAAATGGCAGGAGCCCCTGCAAAAACAAGCCAGTACATTCCTGAGTGTTTAGTGTGTGATGTCTTAATGGGAAGACAATTCCCCATGCTGAATGCTTTCACATTGGCCCAGGCTTTCCACCTGCCTTACATCCACTATTGTAGCTCAGCATTTCCACAGTCTGATGTGACCTCAACATTTTGGAGCCAACCCTCTGCCCAGGATCACAAGGCAGCTTGCTTGATTGAATCCAGGCAGAGACCTCCAGCCCCACATACCATATGCCCCATTACTCTCCGGGTATTACTCTTTAGAAATGAAAAATACATACATGGCCCAGAATAAATATTATCATTATTGATTAATATTTTATTGAGGCATCTGAGTAAGCTTGAGAGCTGCTGGGATGGGAGGAGAGGGGAACATTCCAGGTTATGGGGACTTATCCCTACCTCTGGGGCAACCATTCCTGGCAATTTGAAGAAGGTAGAAATTGCGGAGCCTGGCTGGCGATGTCAGGGGGTGGGAAGACAGATGGATTCCTCTGCTCTGAAGGAGGTAACCGGTCCCAATTAGAGAAGAAAAATCCAATAATACATATCATTGTAAAGAGCTGCGCTGAGTAAACTCAGGACAATGCTGAGCTGTGCATAAGGACTGGGGGCTCTATGTTTCTTAAAGAATCTTAGAGGCTTTAATGAATAGGTAGGAATCATTGTTAATTAGCACATCCATTGTTGAAGCATAAATGAGGCTGCTAACTCAAGCAGCTTTCTCTAAGTATACTAGCTGTGTCCTTGTTTACAAGGCAATTGTCCACTGAACTCTTGTCTATAAATTGCTACTAGAGTGGGGGTGAGGGGAATCTTTTTTTTTCTTAAGTTTTCCTTTTCCTTTTTTCCCCTTTATTTATAAATGTTGGCGGGGCCCAGAGTAATAAATCTTTTGCTATTCCCATTATATGACTATTATATCACTTTTGATTATACTTCCATCAACTTCCATATTTTACAGAACCGTTTGATTAATATGTAATAAAAATTGTATGCAGTCATGGGCTATATTCTCATTGAATTTTTTCCCTTCCCCTATTTTTTTTTTCCCATGCAGTTGTATAACTGTGTCATATATTTTGGGATTATCCTCTCCCCTTTTATCCCTTTACATTATTTCCACTCCCTTTCTTCCCTTCCGCAACCTCCACACCCCTGCTAGTCCCCTTCCCTCTTCTTTCTGTTGTTGTTAGGTGCCGTTGAGTCGGTATCTGACTCATAGAGACCCTCATAGGGTTTTCAATGGCTGAGTGCTTTGGGATTGCCTTGGGAGTGGATTGCCAAGCCCTTCTCCCTCTTTTTCTACTCTGCTTATATTTTCCCTTCTTAAATGAGTGTTCATTTTTATATAGCTACATATGTATAGTTTTTATGAGGAGATTCTTAATAGGAATTTTAGGAAACTTTGGGCTTTGGAGCCCAGCTGGATATGAAGGAAAAGACTGAGTTCCTTTAGCACAAAATTTTAAGAACAAAGGGCCTCAAATGGACAAGAAATAAGAAAGAGGTGCCCACCACATGCTTGTGGCTCTGCCACAATAATTTCATCATTGAAAGCTATCATTTGAGGACTACTTGGAAACAGATCATCTCTTTTAATTGTCACAGTGACCCTCAGATCGGTTCAAGTCTGAGACAGGAAAACCAGGGTTTAGGAAGATGGGCTCTGTCCTCTCGGCTCACTCAGTACAGTTAGAGCAGGTTGGTCTCACTCTGGTGCTCAGGTGCACTACTCAGGCATACACATCACTAGAGGTAAACCCGGCAACACGTGTCTCTCAACTTTCTACTTCTCCCTTCTCCATATCCACCCATACTGGTACCCCGGAAATTTTACTTGCTTATAACTTCCCAAATACAATGTGTGAGCTCACACCAACACATCTTTGTATTGTTTTTATTTTGTTCTAAACTAAGAAAAAAACTATGAAAACTTAGAAATAAGTTAAAAAGGTGATTATATGACCTTTAAGGTCATGCAGTTCACGTCAAGGCTCTATAGTCTGCAGGCCAAATACAACCAACCACCTGCTTTTGTAAATAAAGTTTTATTTAAACATACTCATTTTAATATTGTCTAGAGCTGTGTGGGCTAAACATAATTAAGATTGTGTGCCTGGGACAGAACCAGGAAGTGTTACATTCTGCTGTACACAGGGTCGCTTTGAGTCAGACCTGACTTGACGGTACCTACCACCACCACCACCACCACCACCACCAACAACAACAACAGCTGTGTGTTATGCTACAGTGGCTGAATTTAGTAGTTATGGTAGAGACCTTATGCTCATGAAGTTTAGAATATTTACTATGAGGACCATAACAGGCTAGGGACCATAACAGACTAGGGAGAAGGACCTGGCAGTCCACTCCCAAAACAATTGGCCACTGAAAACCCTATGAATAGCAGAGAAGCACTGTCAAATATAGTTCTAGAAAATAAATCTCCCAGGCTGGAAGGCATTCAAGAAATGACTGGGGAGATTGCCTCCTCAAAGTAGTGTCATCCTTAATGACAGGAATGGAGTAAAGCCCCTGGGACCTCCTTTTGCTGATGTGGCATGACTCATAATGAAAAGAAACACAGTAGCTGCGACAATGAGCTTAAACATAAAAAGATCCTGTGCATGGCACAGTGTCTGGCAGTGTTTCCTTCTGTTGTACACAGGGTCACTGTGAGTTGAATCTGACTCGACGGCACCCAACAATAACAACCTGACATGTTTGAGTTACTATTTACTAGTGATTAATTATAGCCCAGATATTTTGTATTCTATTAAGGTTAATGGTGAATTTGTAGTTCTGACAAAGAGAGATTCTGATAGAAAAGAACCTTAAAAGTTACAACATTATTGCTCTGGCAGATTACTCAGCTCTGTATCTAACTCCGCTATCTCTTCTCGGCATTCATTTTTTATTTCACAGACTATATAAAATCCTCATTCTCATGTTCTCTTTTGTACTGATTTTTTTCATTCTGCCAGTTGCTTCATTAAAAAGTTAAATCAAACTGTGATAGATGCTCCCCTTTCTCTGTCTGTCTCTCTCTCACACACACACACAACACACAACCTTTGAGATTGTATTTTGCCAAGCTCCTCCCTCCACGTTCAATCATCCTTTGCTACTTAACTGGTTGGCCCTATCTCAGGAAGTCTCCTTGGATGACTCCCCCTACTCCATCCTGACCCCGGCCCTTCTCCCTGCTCCTGACACCTGCTCAGCTCCCTTCCCTATCACTAGTTCTCAGATCCTGAGAGAAGCCAGGCCTGCTGAGCAAACAGGAGCTGAGCCTCCTTCAGAGTATAAGAGAAGAGCCCTGGTGAGTACTGAGAGATTAGGGTGAGGAAAGGTGTTGCGGGGTACAGGGTTTGCTGAATCACCAAATCTGCTTTCTGACCACTGACTCATGATGGTCTCCATCTGATGCATCGAATCTCTGACTCTCCAGAACTCTCCAGAGCTCCAGGCTTCAATGGCCATAGCAGAGCTTTGTGCTGGAGGCAGCAATCTGTATCTGGCTTTTCAGTTTCTACATAATACATATGCACATTCTCAAGTTCATTTTGCATGGGTGAAAATCCTATTGCTGTTACTATCTTCTGAGATCAGTGTGGATTTCTGGCAGCTAGTGTTCATTAAAGACAAACTTAGGTTTCTGGGATGTGCTCCTTTTAGGTTTTCAAAGGTATTATCTTGCCTCCTGCATGCACCCAACTTCTTCTGCCACCGAGGCAAGAGCCAGAGGCAGATGAGCTGTCACAGCCAACTCCTTTTCCCCAAGGATTTCAAGGCGTGTTGTATAGTAAAAGTAACTTCACAAGCACTCAGTCTCTGCCTGGCTCCCAGCTCTTCTTTCTGGACTTCAGATAAAGTTTCAACAACTGCCACGCAAAGCGTCCCTTCAGTCAATGAGAGATGCCAACCGGGCGAGAGGCAGGAAAAGTCAAAGGAGGTCTTGGAGAGATACCGTGGTGCCAGGTGCTTGTCTTCTGTTCAGAAGTCAACCATCAGCACAAAGGGAGGATGTCCCATGTGAATGCCCACTCCCGCCACCCACACACACTTTCTGTGTCTTGTTAGAGAAGGAAACTGTCTGTGGAACCAAGGTGGAAAAAAGTGAGCACAGGGAAAAGAACTTTTGTTGCATCGATTCTGGGTCTTGCCATCTTGCAATTAAATTCAAATACCTGGACTTTTCAATGTCTAAGCAACAGCTTCGCTTTGCTTCTTTTCTCTTTCTTTCTTTCTTTCTTTCTTTCTTTCTTTCTTTCTTTCTCTTTTTTCTCTCTCTCCTTCCCTTCCTTCTCTTCCTTCCCTCCCTTCTTTTCTTTTCTTTTTCTTTCTTCCTTTCTTTTCTTTTTCCTTCCCTCCCTTCCTTTTTTCTTTCTTTTCTGTTTCTTTTTCTTTCTTCTTTCTTCCTTCCTTCCCTCTCTTCCTTTTCTTTCTTTTTTTTCTCTCTCTTTCTTTTGTCTTTCTTCACTTCCTTTTCTTCCTTCCCTTCCCTCCTTTTCTTCTTTCTTTCTGTACTGGGGATTGAACCCAGGTGCTCAGTACATGGTTTGCAAGCACTCTAACACTGAACTGCACCCCCGACCCATTTTTAACTTTACTTATTTTGAGGCAGGGTCTCACTAAGTCACAAAGGCTACCTCTGACCTTGAACGTGAGATTGTCCTGCCTCTGTCTCCGAAGTTGCTGGGATTGCAGGTGTGAGCAACTACACCCAGCAACACTTTCCAAAACTGCACAGTCACAGATTTTAGGTTGGGCTGTTCCCAGTCCTCACACCACACTCAGGCCCACAGCCATAGTTTGGATCCCTACTAGAATGCCATTGTTTTCTTCTTGGTGAACCTATAAGACTGTAGAGAAAGAAACCAACAAACGTTTCTTGAAAAAAATAAATTGATTGTTCTTATTGCAAAAAGATTTTCATTTTACAAAGGGAATGTGGGCTTTTTGCCCAATACTAAGTTCCATCTGCCCGAGCCATAGCACTGTGGTGTCTGATCCTGTTAGATCTCAGAAGCTAAGCAGGGTCTTGCCTAGTTAATACTCGGATAGGAGACCGCCTGGGAACACCAGGTGCTGTAAGCTTGGGAGAAGGACCTGGCAACGCACTCCCAAAAATCAATTCACCATTGAAAACCCTATGAATAGCAGAGAAGCACTGAAAAGTGTTTCGCCTGTTGTAAGTAGGGTCACCATATGTTGGGTACCAACTCGGCGGTACCTAACAACAACAAGTTCCATCTGTGCACTCTAAAAGCAATTGGATTCTGACTCAATAACAGAGTATGCATCCATAGTATTAGTGAAGAAAACATAATCAGCCATAGTAATGACAGCTTGTAATGGAAGGGAAGACTGGAAGGGCTGGAGAAAATCTAAGGAAAAAGTGGCCAGGGAAAACTCTAGCTGCTTGCCAGGGAAGGCTCTGGCCCTTGGAAGCTCTCCAGGCCAGGAAGCTCCCTCCTGTTATCTCTCTGACCTTGGGCACAGACCCTGTCCTACAGACCCTGTCCTACAGACCCTGCTTACAAGCAGACACAGCACAGCTCTGTCTAAATGTAGTGGGCAGAGCATCCTAACAAATAATAAAGAAAGTTTTCCTGTCTCATAAGAAAATATACTTTAACCCACTTTTCCCTTGATTCATAATAATGCTCAATGTTATGATAAGGATCCAATAAAAAGAGCTTGAGACACTCACTCAGGGGGCAGTGCCCCCAAAGGCACTGGCCCTGACCTCAGTCTCTCTGACACTAACTCTTGGTGTGGAGCCATCTCTTTTGCATCTGGCGACACCCTGACCCATGTGTCAACCAGGACAAGAGCTACTCTTGACATAATCTCTGGGCCCTCATTTATACCAGAACATGGAGCAGAAAGGGTTGGGGAAGAATGGCAAGGGTGCAGGGAATATGCTTGTGCCTGGGCACATGAGCAGGTGTCTTCAACACAAAGGAAACTTTGAGAAAGAAATCACTCCAGTCCAGGTCAAGAAGCAGCAAGGCTCACCTCACAAACTATACAGATTGGGCTGTTCTGTATGTGGCATGGCTTGGATCATGACATAAGTGTCTTCGTGTATGAAATTATGTCCCCTGTCAGCTACAGAGCCCTTCATTGTATAATAAGAAAGTCATCCGTCCTGAAAAAACTTCAGACCAATTCTCTGAGAGCAGAAGAGCAGTGAGCTCAATCTGAGACATGGTGACTGGTTGCACATTCTTTCTAGGGAGCAGACTGAGGTTGATGCTGGCCCAGGGCAGAGTGCCCTGGCCTGGGTATAAGGCTACTGGAAGGACAATACAAGGCAACTGAAGATGGTCTTTGCTGACTGGACTGAATTAGAGCAAGAGAAAGCCCTTCTAACTTAAAGCAGGTATTTCAAACCTTTACAAACTTGATTTGGGACCCTAGTGCATGAAACTACAGAATGAAACTACAGAATTCAGCCCACTTCCTGCTGCTACACTGACCCATATGGTTTCTATGTGAGTGCTTGAAGTGAGAAAAGTGGAGTCACAATTCCATTTTGGTAACTTTACATTTTGTTTGTTTGTTTTGCACTGCTAGAGGGTTGAACCCAGGGCCTTGCAGATGGTAGGCAAGTACTCTAGCACTGAACTGTACCTTGACCTTTTTTTTTTAAATCTTGAGACGGGGCCTCACTAAGTCACACAAGCTGCCTCTGGCCTCAAAATCAATCTCCATCCTCCTGCCTCCCCCTCTTGAGTTACTGGGATTACAGCAGTGTGCCACAGGGCCTGGCTTAACTTTACCATTTCAAGACATGGAGGAGAATATTTCCATGAGTCAAAGCTCTATAAGTTGATTGCAGCTGGATAGTTTTGCAAGTCGAGGAGACAGAGCCAAGATACAAACACATGTACCTTCACTCTTCCTATCTACCCAATGCACAGTCAGTGCTAACTCATCAGAGCACCCTCCAGACTTAGCCAATATTAAGTCTCAGTATCTTCTTTAACAGAACTCTCAAGGCTTCTAGAATTAGTTGGTCGGTCTTGGCTTTTGGGTCAAAATCCATTTTTCTATCTTGGTCAAAAACAATGAATCTGTTCCATATATACAATTCTTCAGTTTCCCTTTCTCTGTTTTTTTTTTTTCCTCTGAACAGGCAATTCAGGTACTCTAGATACACAGTAGATCTATGAGTATTTGATGAAAATTCATGTGAAAACAAGAACATCCAATTGCCCATGAGTAGGAGCTCCTGAGAACGAGATGAAAGAGCACATTACCTGGAGATCACGAAAGTGTATTTGCTATGATTGCTCCCTGTTGCCTCTGGAAGAGAAATGATCCACACAGCCCTTCTCCACACAGAGCTCCTGTCATGCTTAGCAAGGAGGAAGCACTGTAGTCCGCATGTTAGTGATGAATCGGATGTTTGCCTCACCAGAAGCACAGCAGAATCACAGGGAGTTAATATGTCCATAGTAGGTAGTTGAACCTTCACTCACCCTCTGGCTTAGGCTTCCAGGGAAATGGCTGGAGTGCACCAGGATGTCACCCTTTGGAGCATCACCTTTTACAGAGTCATTATCCAAAACTGCTGTGGCCTCAGATTTCAGCAGTGCTGCAAAACTTGCTCAGGGACTTTGACTCTCTAAGACGCCACATCCATAGAAATGACCTAATCTCTCTTGTTGAACAAGGAGAAGTGGAAGAGCAACATGGATTTTGTTAGCGGTGGTGGTCGAGCAGGAGATGGTACTCCAAGAAGAAAAATAATACGGTTCAAAATGTGTGTGATTCTCCAGAGAAAATGGAATCTGGGCCCTTTCAAAGAAAACAAAACAAAACTTTTGTTGGGCTGTGAAATCCTTGCCAGGAGAGAAAATTATGAAAAGTGAGTGCTATAAAAGATATTCTTCCAGTATTCACTCTGTGTTTGTTAGAAGGAAAGAAAAGCATGGCAGGCTCAGGTGCTAGTGTGGGGAGGTTCGTGCCACCTTACGCAGGTAAGTGCATAAGGAGGTGCAAGTCTCAGTATGAATCACTAGTCCAGAATCTGGACCATCTATGGAGTGCTGTGTGCATTTCACTCCATATCCGTACCCACAATCCCCACAGCCACCTTCAAAGTCATTATCATCTCATTTTTTTTCCCTAGAGGAGCACCCAGAGATGCTGAGAGATAAAGCCATTGGCCAACAGTCGTGGGTGGGAGGGAAGGCTGGCTGTGCAAAGAGACCCAAGGGAAGCTCTCAGCTCCAATTTTGGATGAATAAGAACTAATAATGACTGTACTCAGAGTGCATGCGTATTTGACCCTTGTACCTGAGTTTGCTTACTCATTTCTCTTAATCTAGTTCCCCAATTTGATCTCCTCTGTTCAAATCATTTGTGCCAATTAAAAACACTGCCCTGAAGATCTGAATGGGAAGAACTGAGGACATGGTAATCAGAGTCCAGACAAGCGTTGTGGATATTTGGAGAGGGAGGACTGCAGATAAGATGGGGGTGCCAGATGCACACCCTACCTACTTACCTCATTTCTTCTGCTGCTTCTTTTGTTTTTTTGTTTTGTTTTTACAGTGCTAGAATCCCCCCACCCACACCCACCATATGTCTGTCAGCTTTTCCTGCTATGGGTGCTTGTGCGTTGCTGTGATTCTGGAAGCTATGCCACCAGTATTTCAGATACCACCAGGGACACCCATGGTAGACAGGTTTTAGCTGAGCTTCCAGACTTAGACAGACTAGACAGAAGAACCTAGTAACCCACTCCTAAAGCAATCAGCCATTAAAAACCCTATCAATAGCAGAGAAGCACCATCAAATATCGTGCCATAAAATGAACCCCACCCCCCCACTCCCTGGCTGGAAGGCATTTAAGAAACAACTGGAAAAGAGTTGCTTCCTTATCGTAGTTGTTGTTGTTAGGTGCCGTTGAGTCAGTATCCGACTCATAGCGACCCTCACAGGGTTTTCAATGGCTGACTGTTTTGGGATTGCCTTGGGAGTGGATTGCCAGGTCCTTCTCCCATTTTTGCGGTGCTGGGAATTGAACTCTGGGCCTCAGAGACTGCAGTACAGCACTCTACCAACTGAGCTAAATCCCAGTCTGCTCCTTAACGTAGAGTCATCCTTAATGATGGGAATGGAGTGAAGCCCCTAGGACCTCCATTTGCTGATGTGGCATGACTCAAAATGAGAAGAAACATAGTGTCTGCAATAATGAGCTCAAACATAAAAAGATCATATGCATGGCACAGTGTTGGGTAGTATTTTGTTCTGTTGTACATAGGGTCGCTATGAGTTGGATCTAACTTGACAGCATGTAACAACAACAGGGATTGAAACCAGGGCCTCTGGCCTGCTAGGCAATTGCCCTACCACTGAGCTATACCCTCAGACTTATCTATTCTTATTCTGGCTCCCTGTATCCTTTCTCTAAATGAAATTACCCAAAAGAATTAGTTTGGAGTGACTGCATGGATTTGGCTAATTTGAAATTCTAAATGTGAATAAATGGTACCCTCTCTTATCCTATGAATTTTGCGGCTGATTCAACTGGCATGAAATAAACCCCTCTGAAATGATGAGAATCACAGGAACATTTGCCTGCCTAGAGGAATCAGAGATGGCACAAAAAGAGATAGCAGGCTCTGGGGTGCTGCCACCTCTCCCTTCTCTCATATAGTGTGTATCGATTTGGAAGAGATTCGCAATCTCTCCACTCACTTTTTTGGATAAAGACCCGGCCTGGGAGGCCATGCGTGGTTTCAGTAAACTGAGATGATGGGCTATTATATCTGAGAGTACCATATTGAACTCGGAAACACAGAAAATTGAGTTACCTTCAGAACGATCATTCACAGTGAAAGGCTTTGGATTTCTTTAAATGAGGAGCAGATGTGACTTTCAAGTACCACCCAGCAAACATATCAGTTCCCATTTCTAGCCCCATTCTGAAAAAACTGAAGTCTGGAGTGGGTTGAAAGCAGCCAGCAAATCTGTCCCCTCTACCCTTCCTCTTGCCTATGGAAAAATCCACAGAGTTGAGTGGCAGCCACACATATGTGGCCTGCTGCTCCTTACCACAAAATTTACACATGTACACCCATGAGAAAGCCTGCAGTAAAGAGCCTGTAGCTACCCAATGCCTCCCTGTCTTGGAATCCCCCAAATTATTCTTGGGGAGCACAGTGACAACAAAGCAGACCCTCTACTATGTAAGGCAAAAAGGGAAAACAAAAGGTGAAGAGGGCAAATGAGGACAGGATGCTGTCGAGAACAGAACCTAAGCCACATGGTCTACACTGATTTCCCAGCCTCAATATGCTCCCAAAGCAGATGGCATTTGTTGGACACAGTCAAATGTGCCCAGACGGCTTGCACAGTTCATTCCAAATGGTCTGCCTGCTTGGAAGTGCCAAAGCCTCATTTCTTTCTGTGCTTCCCTAGAGCTGTGAGTGGAGAGAGGCCCCATCCCTTACCCAGCACCACTCATACAGCATCTATTTGCTCTTCAAATCCACTGAGCTCTATGAAGAA